>JBBBDQ010018166.1:7500-11645 GCA_037127315.1 Ascarosepion bandense | reverse complement strand
GACTGAGATAGATAGATAGATAGATAGATAGATAGATAGATAGATAGGAACAGACAGATAGATAGATAGATAGATAGATAGATAGATAGATAGATAGGAACAGACTGAGATAGATAGATAGATAGATAGATAGATAGGAACAGACTGAGATAGATAGATAGATAGGAACAGACTGAGATAGATAGATAGATAGGAACAGACTGAGATAGATAGATAGATAGATAGATAGATAGATAGATAGAAGACTGAGATAGATAGATAGATAGATAGATAGATAGATAGATAGGAAGAGACTGAGATAGATAGATAGATAGATAGGAAGGATCGATAGATAGATAGATAGATAGATAGATAGATAGGAAGAGACTGAGATAGATAGATAGATAGATAGATAGATAGGAACAGACTGAGATAGATAGATAGATAGGAACAGACTGAGATAGATAGATAGATAGATAGATAGATAGGAAGAGACTGAGATAGATAGATAGATAGATAGATAGATAGATAGAAGAGACTGAGATAGATAGATAGATAGATAGGAAGAGACTGAGATAGATAGATAGATAGATAGATAGATAGGAAGAGACTGAGATAGATAGATAGATAGATAGATAGATAGGAACAGACTTAGATAGATAGATAGATAGATAGATAGATAGATAGATAGATAGATAGATAGATAGATAGATAGATAGATAGGAAGAGACTGAGATAGATAGATAGATAGATAGAAGAGACTGAGATAGATAGATAGATAGATAGATAGATAGATAGATAGATAGGAAGAGACTGAGATAGATAGATAGATAGATAGGAAGAGACTGAGATAGATAGATAGATAGATAGATAGGAAGAGACTGAGATAGATAGATAGATAGATAGATAGATAGATAGGAACAGACTTAGATAGATAGATAGATAGATAGATAGATAGATAGATAGGAAGAGACTGAGATAGATAGATAGATAGATAGATAGATAGGAAGAGACTGAGATAGATAGATAGATAGATAGATAGATAGATAGGAAGAGATCAGATAGATAGATAGATAGATAGGAAGAGACTGAGATAGATAGATAGATAGATAGATAGAAGAGACTGAGATAGATAGATAGATAGATAGATAGATAGAAGAGACTGAGATAGATAGATAGATAGATAGATAGGAACAGACTGAGATAGATAGATAGATAGGAACAGACTTAGATAGATAGATAGATAGATAGATAGATAGGAAGAGACTGAGATAGATAGATAGATAGATAGATAGATAGGAAGAGACTGAGATAGATAGATAGATAGATAGGAAGAGACTGAGATAGATAGATAGATAGATAGATAGATAGGAAGAGACTGAGATAGATAGATAGATAGATAGATAGATAGATAGGAACAGACTTAGATAGATAGATAGATAGATAGATAGATAGATAGATAGATAGATAGATAGATAGATAGATAGATAGATAGATAGATAGAAGAGACTGAGATAGATAGATAGATAGATAGGAAGAGACTGAGATAGATAGATAGATAGATAGATAGATAGATAGATAGATAGATAGGAAGAGACTGATAGATAGATAGATAGATAGGAAGAGACTGAGATAGATAGATAGATAGATAGATAGATAGGAAGAGACTGAGATAGATAGATAGATAGATAGATAGATAGATAGATAGATAGGAACAGACTTAGATAGATAGATAGATAGATAGATAGATAGGAAGAGACTGAGATAGATAGATAGATAGATAGATAGATAGATAGGAAGAGACAGATAGATAGATAGATAGATAGATAGATAGATAGATAGATAGGAAGAGACTGAGATAGATAGATAGATAGATAGGAAGAGACTGAGATAGATAGATAGATAGATAGATAGATAGATAGGAAGAGACTGAGATAGATAGATAGATAGATAGATAGGAAGAGACTGAGATAGATAGATAGATAGATAGATAGGAACAGACTGAGATAGATAGATAGATAGGAACAGACTTAGATAGATAGATAGGAAGAGACTGAGATAGATAGATAGATAGATAGATAGATAGATAGATAGGAAGAGACTGAGATAGATAGATAGATAGATAGATAGATAGATAGGAAGAGACTGAGATAGATAGATAGATAGATAGATAGATAGATAGGAAGAGACTGGAGATAGATAGATAGATAGATAGGAAGAGACTGAGATAGATAGATAGATAGATAGATAGATAGGAAGAGACTGAGATAGATAGATAGATAGATAGATAGGAAGAGACTGAGATAGATAGATAGATAGATAGATAGAAACAGACTGAGATAGATAGATAGATAGGAACAGACTTAGATAGATAGATAGGAAGAGACTGAGATAGATAGATAGATAGATAGATAGATAGATAGATAGATAGATAGGAAGAGACTGAGATAGATAGATAGATAGATAGGAAGAGACTGAGATAGATAGATAGATAGATAGATAGATAGATAGATAGGAAGAGACTGAGATAGATAGATAGATAGATAGGAAGAGACTGAGATAGATAGATAGATAGATAGATAGGAACAGACTGGATAGATAGATAGATAGGAACAGACTTAGATAGATAGATAGATAGATAGATAGATAGATAGATAGGAAGAGACTGAGATAGATAGATAGATAGATAGATAGATAGATAGGAAGAGACTGAGATAGATAGATAGATAGATAGGAAGAGACTGAGATAGATAGATAGATAGATAGATAGATAGGAAGACTGAGATAGATAGATAGATAGATAGATAGATAGATAGATAGGAACAGACTTAGATAGATAGATAGATAGATAGATAGATAGATAGGAAGAGACTGAGATAGATAGATAGATAGATAGATAGATAGAGACTGAGATAGATAGATAGATAGGAAGAGACTGAGATAGATAGATAGATAGATAGATAGATAGATAGATAGGAAGACTGAGATAGATAGATAGATAGATAGATAGGAAGAGACTGAGATAGATAGATAGATAGATAGATAGGAACAGAGACTGAGATAGATAGATAGATAGGAACAGACTTAGATAGATAGATAGATAGATAGATAGATAGGAAGAGACTGAGATAGATAGATAGATAGATAGATAGATAGATAGGAAGAGACTGAGATAGATAGATAGATAGATAGGAAGAGACTGAGATAGATAGATAGATAGATAGATAGATAGATAGGAAGAGACTGAGATAGATAGATAGATAGATAGATAGATAGATAGGAAGAGACTGAGATAGATAGATAGATAGATAGATAGGAAGAGACTGAGATAGATAGATAGATAGATAGATAGATAGATAGGAAGAGACTGAGATAGATAGATAGATAGATAGATAGGAAGAGACTGAGATAGATAGATAGATAGATAGGAACAGACTGAGATAGATAGATAGATAGGAACAGACTTAGATAGATAGATAGATAGATAGATAGATAGGAAGAGACTGAGATAGATAGATAGATAGATAGATAGATAGGAAGAGACTGAGATAGATAGATAGATAGAGGAAGAGACTGAGATAGATAGATAGATAGATAGGAAGAGATCAGAGATAGATAGATAGATAGATAGATAGGAAGAGACTGAGATAGATAGATAGATAGATAGATAGGAACAGACTGAGATAGATAGATAGATAGGAACAGACTTAGATAGATAGATAGATAGATAGATAGATAGGAAGAGACTGAGATAGATAGATAGATAGATAGATAGATAGATAGGAAGAGACTGAGATAGATAGATAGATAGATAGGAAGAGACTGAGATAGATAGATAGATAGATAGATAGATAGATAGGAAGAGACTGAGATAGATAGATAGATAGATAGATAGATAGATAGATAGATAGGAAGAGACTGAGATAGATAGATAGATAGATAGGAAGACTGAGATAGATAGATAGATAGATAGATAGATAGATAGGAAGAGACTGAGATAGATAGATAGATAGATAGATAGGAAGAGACTGAGATAGATAGATAGATAGATAGATAGGAACAGACTGAGATAGATAGATAGATAGGAACAGACTTAGATAGATAGATAGATAGATAGATAGATAGATAGATAGGAAGAGACTGAGATAGATAGATAGATAGATAGA
>JBBBDQ010018166.1:0-2500 GCA_037127315.1 Ascarosepion bandense | reverse complement strand
GATAGGAACAGACTGAGATAGATAGATAAGATAGGAACAGACTTAGATAGATAGATAGATAGATAGATAGATAGGAAGAGACTGAGATAGATAGATAGATAGATAGATAGATAGATAGATAGATAGATAGGAAGAGACTGAGATAGATAGATAGATAGATAGGAAGAGACTGAGATAGATAGATAGATAGATAGATAGATAGATAGATAGGAAGAGACTGAGATAGATAGATAGATAGATAGATAGATAGATAGATAGATAGGAACAGACTTAGATAGATAGATAGATAGATAGATAGGAAGAGACTGAGATAGATAGATAGATAGATAGATAGATAGATAGATAGGAAGAGACTGAGATAGATAGATAGATAGATAGGAAGAGACTGAGATAGATAGATAGATAGATAGATAGATAGATAGATAGGAAGAGACTGAGATAGATAGATAGATAGATAGATAGGAAGAGACTGAGATAGATAGATAGATAGATAGATAGGAACAGACTGAGATAGATAGATAGATAGGAACAGACTTAGATAGATAGATAGATAGATAGATAGATAGATAGAGACTGAGATAGATAGATAGATAGATAGATAGATAGGAAGAGACTGAGATAGATAGATAGATAGATAGAAGACTGAGATAGATAGATAGATAGATAGATAGATAGATAGGAAGACTGAGATAGATAGATAGATAGATAGATAGATAGATAGATAGGAAGAGACTGAGATAGATAGATAGATAGATAGGAAGAGACTGAGATAGATAGATAGATAGATAGATAGATAGATAGGAAGAGACTGAGATAGATAGATAGATAGATAGATAGATAGGAAGAGACTGAGATAGATAGATAGATAGATAGGAACAGACTGAGATAGATAGATAGATAGGAACAGACTTAGATAGATAGATAGATAGATAGATAGATAGGAAGAGACTGAGATAGATAGATAGATAGATAGATAGATAGATAGGAAGAGACTGAGATAGATAGATAGATAGATAGGAAGAGACTGGAGATAGATAGATAGATAGATAGATAGATAGATAGATAGGAAGAGACTGAGATAGATAGATAGATAGATAGATAGGAAGACTGAGATAGATAGATAGATAGATAGATAGGAACAGACTGAGATAGATAGATAGATAGAAACAGACTTAGATAGATAGATAGATAGATAGATAGATAGGAAGAGACTGAGATAGATAGATAGATAGATAGATAGATAGATAGGAAGAGACTGAGATAGATAGATAGATAGATAGGAAGAGACTGGAGATAGATAGATAGATAGATAGATAGATAGATAGGAAGACTGAGATAGATAGATAGATAGATAGATAGATAGATAGGAAGAGACTGAGATAGATAGATAGATAGATAGGAAGAGACTGAGATAGATAGATAGATAGATAGATAGATAGATAGGAAGAGACTGAGATAGATAGATAGATAGATAGATAGGAAGAGACTGAGATAGATAGATAGATAGATAGATAGGAACAGACTGATAGATAGATAGATAGGAACAGACTTAGATAGATAGATAGATAGATAGATAGATAGGAAGAGACTGAGATAGATAGATAGATAGATAGATAGATAGATAGGAAGAGACTGAGATAGATAGATAGATAGATAGGAAGAGACTGAGATAGATAGATAGATAGATAGATAGATAGGAAGAAACTGAGATAGATAGATAGATAGATAGATAGATAGGAAGAGACTGAGATAGATAGATAGATAGATAGATAGAACAGACTGAGATAGATAGATAGATAGGAACAGACTTAGATAGATAGATAGATAGATAGATAGATAGGAAGAGACTGAGATAGATAGATAGATAGATAGATAGATAGATAGGAAGAGACTGAGATAGATAGATAGATAGATAGGAAGAGACTGAGATAGATAGATAGATAGATAGATAGATAGATAGATAGAAAGAGACTGAGATAGATAGATAGATAGATAGATAGATAGGAACAGACTTAGATAGATAGATAGATAGATAGATAGATAGATAGGAAGAGACTGAGATAGATAGATAGATAGATAGATAGATAGGAAGAGACTGAGATAGATAGATAGATAGATAGGAAGACTGAGATAGATAGATAGATAGATAGATAGATAGATAGATAGGAAGAGACTGAGATAGATAGATAGATAGATAGGAAGAGACTGAGATAGATAGATAGATAGATAGATAGGAACAGACTGAGATAGATAGATAGATAGGAACAGACTTAGATAGATAGATAGATAGATAGATAGATAGATAGGAAGAGACTGAGATAGATAGATAGATAGATAGATAGATAGATAGGAAGAGACTGAGATAGATAGATAGATAGATAGATAGATAGGAAGAGACTGAGATAGATAGATAGATAGATAGATAGATAGATAGATAGATATTAACAGACTGGAGATAGATAGATAGATAGATAGATAGATAGATAGATAGATAGATATG
>JBBBDQ010018158.1:0-11788 GCA_037127315.1 Ascarosepion bandense | reverse complement strand
CTAATGCATGTTCATTTTATAATTATTTCCCAGTGTATTTTCATACTATAATCCCTTTTTCACTATTTCCATAGTAAATCCTCTCTTCCTAATGCATGTTCATTTTATGATCATTTCCAGTGTATTTCATACTATAATCCCTTTTCAATTCATTTCCATAGTAAATCCTCTTCCTAATGCATGTTCATTTTATGATCACTTCCCAGTGTATTTTCATACTATAATCCCTTTTCAATTCATTTCCATAGTAAATCCTCTTCCTAATGTATGTTCATTTTATAATCATTTCCCAGTGTATTTTCTATACTATAATCCCTTTTCAATTCATTTCATAGTCCTTCCTAATGCATGTTCATTTTATGATCTACTTCCCAGTATTTTCATACTATAATCCCTTTTCAATTCATTTCCATAGTAAATCCTCTTCCTAATGCATGTTCATTTTATGATCACTTCCCAGTGTATTTTCATACTATAATCCCTTTTCTCAAATTCTATTTCATAGTAAAATCTCTTCCTAATGCATGTTCATTTTATGATCACTTCCAGTGTATTTTCATAATTAGGACCTTTTCATTTCATTTCCATAGTAAATCCTCTTCCTAATGCATGTTCATTTGGAACATTTCCCAGTGTATTTAGACATAACTCAATTCATTTCCATAGTAAAACTCTTTCTAATGCATGTTCATTTTATAATCATTTCAGTGTATTTTTCATACTATAATCCCTTTTCAATTCATTTCCATAGTAAACTCTTTCTAATGCATGTTCATTTTATAATCATTTCCCAGTGTATTTTCATACTATAATCCCTTTTCACCTGATTTTCATAAAATCCTTCTTCCTAATGCATGTTCATTTTGTAATCATTTCAGTGTATTTTCATATTTCATAACTTTTCAATTCATTTCCATAGTAAAACTCTTTCTAATGCATACCATTTGAGACCATTTCAGTGTATTTTCATACTATAATCCCTTTTCAATTCATTTCATAGTAAATCCTCTTCCTAATGCATGTTCATTTTATGATCACTTCCCAGTGTATTTTCATACTATAATCCCTTTTCAATTTATTTCATAGTAAATCTTCTTCCTAATGCATGTTCATTTTATAATCATTTCCCAGTGTATTTTCATACTATAATCCTTTTTCACTAGGTCAGCATAGTAAATCCTCTTCCTAATGCATGTTCATTTTATAATCATTTCCCAGTGTATTTTCATACTATAATCCCTTTTTCAATTCATTTCCATAGTAAATCCTCTTCCTAATGCATACTCATTTTATAATCATTTCCCATGTATTTTCATACTATATCCCTTTTCAATTCATTTCCATAGTAAATCCTCTTCCATTGCATGTTCATTTTATAATCATTTCCCAGTGTATTTTCATACTATAATCCCTTTTCAATTCATTTCCATAGTAAATCCTCTTCCTAATGCATGTTCATTTTATAATCATTTCAGTGTATTTTCATACTATAATCCCTTTTCTAATTCATTTCCATAGTAAATCCTCTTCAATGCATGTTCATTTTATAATCATTTCCCATGTATTTTCATACTATAACTTTTCAATTCATTTCCATAGTAAATCCTCTTCCTATCAGTGTTCATATTTTATAATCTATTTCCCAGTGTATTTTCATATAATCCCTTCTAATTCATTTATAAAACTTTCCTTGAAGTAATGTCTTATTTGAGAATTACTTCCTGTTTATTGCTAACAGAATCCCTTTTCAACTACTTCCTCATAAATCCTTCTTCCTATATTGTAGGTATGTTCATTTTATAATCATTTTCCAGTGTATTTTCATACTATAATCCCTTTTCAATTCATTTCCATAGTAAATCCTCTTCCTGTTCATTTTATAATCATTTCCCATTATTACTATAATCCCTTTTCAATTCATTTCCATAGTAAATCCTCTTCCTAATGTAATGTTCATTTTATAATCATTTCCTGTGTATTTTCATACTATAATCCCTTTTCAATTCATTTCATAGTAAATCCTCTTCCTAATGCATGTTCATTTTATAATCATTTCCCAGTGTATTTCTATACTATAATCCCTTTGGTCTATTTCATAGTAAATCCTCTTCCTAATGCATGTTCATTTTATAATCATTTCATGTATTTTCATACTATAATCCCTTTTCAATTCATTTCCATAGTAAATCCTCTTCCTACCACATGTTCATTTTATAATCATTTCCCAGTGTATTTTCATACTATAACTTTTCAATTCATTTCCATAGTAAATCCTTTCCTAATGCATGTTCATTTTATGATCACTTCCTGTGTATTTTCATACTATAATCCCTTTTTCACCATTTCATAGCAACTTTTCCTTGATGCATGTTCATTTTATAATCATTTCCCAGTGTATTTTCATACTATAATCCTTTTTCAATTCATTTCCATAGTAAAACTTTTCTACGTATGTTCATTTTATAATCATTTCCCAGTGTATTTTCATACTTAACTTTTCAATTCATTTCCATAGTAAATCCTCTTCCTAATGCATGTTCATTTTATGATCACTTCCCAGGTGTATTTTCATATTTAACTCTTTCTAATTCATTTCCATAGTAAATCCTCTTCCTAATGCATGTTCATTTTATAATCATTTCCCAGTGTATTTTCATACTATAATCCCTTTTCAATTCATTTCCATAGTAAATCCTTTCCTAATGCATGTTCATTTTATAATCATTTCCCAGTGTATTTTCATACTATAATCCCTTTTCAATTCATTTCCATAGTAAATCCTCTTCCTAATGCATGTTCACTTTATAATCATTTCAGTGTATTTTCATACTATAATCCCTTTTCTAATTCATTTCCATAGTAAAACTCTTCTAATGCATGTTCATTTTATAATCATTTCCCAGTGTGTATTTTCATACTTATAATCCCTTTTCAATTCATTTCATAGTAAATCCTCTTCCTAATGCATGTTCTATTTTATAATCATTTCCCAGTGTATTTTCATACTATAATCCCTTTTCAATTCATTTCCATAGTAAAATTCTTCCTAATGCATGTTCATTTTATAATCATTTCCAAAGTGTATTTTCATACTATAATCCCTTTTCAATTCATTTCATAGTAAATCCTCTTCCTAATGCATGTCCATTTTATAATCTCATTTCCCAGTGTATTTTCATACTATAATCCCTTTTCAATTCATTTCCATAGTAAATCTCTCTTCCTAATGCATGTTCATTTTATAATCATTTCCAGTGTATTTACATTATAATCCCTTTTCAATTCATTTCATAGTAAAATTTTCTTCCAATGCATGTTCATTTTATGATCACTTCCCAGCATTACAATATAATCTCTTTTCAATTCATTTCCATAGTAAAATTTTCCTAATGCATGTTCATTTTATAATCATTTCCCTGCGTATTTTCATACTATAATCCCTTTCTAATTCATTTCCATAGTAACTTTCTCCTAATGCATGTTCATTTTATAACTATTTCCCAGTGTATTTTCATAATATAATCCCTTTTCAATTCATTTCCATAGTAAAATCTCTTCCTAATGCATGTTCTATTTATAATTTCCCATGTATTTTCATACTATAATCCCTTTTCAATCTATTTCCATTAGTAAATCTCTTCCTAATGCATGTCTATTTGCAATCATTTCCCAGTGTATTTTCATACTATAATCCCTTTTCAATTCATTTCCATAGTAAATCCTCTTCCTAATGCATGTTCATTTTATAATCATTTCCAGTATATTTTCATACTATAATCCCTTTCAATTCATTTGTATAGTAAATCCTCTTCCTAATGCATGTTCATTTTATAATCATTTTCTCTCATGTATTTTCATACTATAATCCTTTTCAATTCATTTCATAGTAACTCCTCTTCCAATGGCTATGTTCATTTTATAATCATTTCCAGTGTATTTTCATACTATAATCCCTTTTCAATTCATTTCATAGTAACTTTCCTAATGAATGTTCATTTTATAATCATTTCCCAGTGTATTTTCATACTATAATCCCTTTTCAATTCATTTCCATAGTAAATCCTCTTCCTAATGCATGTTCATTTCTATAATCATTTCCCAGTGTATTTTCATACTATAATCCCTTTTCAATTCATTTCATAGTAAAATCTCTTCCTAATGCATGTTCATTTTATAATCATTTCCAGTATTTTTCATACTATAACTTTTCAATTCATTTCATAGTAACCTCTTCCCATGTTCATTTTATAATCATTTCCCAGTGTATTTTCATACTATAATCCCTTTTCAATTCATTTCCATATAAATCTTCTAATGCATGTTCATTTATAATTATTTCCTCAGTGTATTTTCATACTATAATCCCTTTTCAATTCATTTTATAGTAAAATCTCTTCCTAATTTTACGTTCATTTTGCGATCACTTCCCAGTGTATTTTTCATACTATAATCCTTTTTCTAATTCATTTCCATAAAATCTCTTTCCTAATGCATGTTCATTTATAATCATTTCAGTGTATTTTCATACCATAATCCCTTTCAAATTCATTTCCATAGTAAATCCTTCTAATGGACATGTTCATTTTATAATCATTTCCAGTGTATTTTCATACTATAATCCCTTTTCAATTTACTCATAGTAAAATCTCTTCCTAATGCATGTTCATTTTATAATCAATTCATGTATTTTCATACTATAATCCCTTTCAATTCATTTCATAGTAAAATCTCTTCCAATGCATGTCTATTTTATAATCATTTCCCAGTGTATTTTACACATAATCCTTTTCAATTCATTTCCATAGTAACCTTCTTCCTAATGCATGTTCATTTTATAATCACTTCCCAGTATATTTTCATACTATAATCCCTTTCAATTCATTTCCATAGTAAATCCTCTTCCTAATGCATGTTCATTTTATAATCATTTCCCAGTGTATTTTCACTATAACTTTTCAATTCATTTCCATAGTAAATCCTCTTCCTAATGCATGTTCATTTTATAATCATTTCCCAGTGTATTTTCATACTATAATCCCTTTTCAATTCATTTCCATAGTAAATCCTTCCATTACATGTCTATTTTATAACGATTCTCCTCTGAGTGTATTTACACTATAATCCTTTCAATTCATTTCCAAGAAAATCTCTTCCTAATGCATGTTCATTTTATAATCATTTCCCAGTAAAATATTTTCATACTATAACTTTTCTCAATTCATTTCCATAGTAACCTTCCTCTAATGCATGTTCATTTTATAATCATTTCAGTGTATTTTCATACTATAATCCCTAATTCATTTCCATAGTAAACTTTTCCTAATGCATGTTCATTTTATAATCACTTCATGTATTTTCATACTATAACCTTTTCAACCATTCATAGTAAATCTCCTTCCCAATGCATGTTCATTTTATAATCATTTCCCAGTGTATTTTCATACTATAATCCCTTTTCAACTATTTTCCATAGTAAATCCTCTTCCTAATGCATGTTCATTTTATAATCATTTCCCAGTGTATTTTCATACTGGCATCCTCTTAATTCATTTCCATAGTAAATCCTCTTCCTAATGCATGTTCATTTTATAATCATTTCAGTGTATTTTCATAATTATAGTCCTCTTTCAATTCATTTCCATAGTAAATCCTTCCTAATGCATGTTCATTTTATAATCATTTCCAGTGTATTTTCATACTATATCCCTTTTCAATCTATTTCTATAGTAAACTTTTCCTAATGCATATTCATTTTATAACTACCTCCCCAGTGTATTTCTGATAATATAATCCCTTTTCAATTCATTTCCATAGTAATCCTCTTCCTAATGTATGTTCATTTTATAATCATTTCCCATGTATTTTCATACTCTATAACTTTCAATCATTTCATAGTAACTTTCCTATCGCATGTTCATTTTAGAATTCATTTCCCAGTGTATTTTCAGAATATAATCCCTTTTCTAATTTATTTCCATAGTAAACTTTCCATGCATGTTCATTTTATAATCATTTCCAGTGTATTTTCATACTATAATCCCTTTTCAATTCATTTCCATAGTGGAATCTTTCCATGCATGTTCATTTTATAATCACTTCCCATGTATTTTCATACTATAATCCCTTTTCAATTCATTTCCATAGTAAATCCTCTTCCTAATGCATGTTCATTTTATAATCATTTTCCCAGTGTATTTTCATACTATATCCCTTTTCAATTCATTTCCATGGGGAATCCTCTTCCTAATGCATGTTCATATTTATAATCATTTCCCAGTGTATTTTCATACTACAATCCCTTTTCAATTCATTTCTAATAGTAAATCCTCTTTCCTAATGCATGTTCATTTTATGATCACTTCCTGTGTATTTTCATACTATAATCCCTTTTCAATTCATTTCCATAGTAAATCCTCTTCCTAATGCATGTTCATTTGTAATTCATTTTCCTCTAGCATTTTCATACTATAATCCCTTTTCAATTCATTTTCCATAGTAACTTCTTCCTTAATGCATGTTCATTTTATGATCACTTCCTCAGTATATTTTCATACTATAATCCCTTCTCAATTCATTTCCATAGAATCCTCTTCCTTGCATGTTCATTTTATAATTATTTCCCATGTATTTTGATACTATAATCCTTTTCAATTATTTCATAGTAACCTCTTCCTAATGCATGTTCATTTTATAATCATTTCAGTGTATTTTCATACTATAATCCCTTTTCAATTCATTTCCATAGTAAATCCTCTTCCTAATGCATGTTCATTTTATAATCATTTCCCATGTATTTTCATACTATAATCCCTTTTCACAATTCATTTCCATAGTAAATCCTTCCTGAATGCATGTTCATTTTATGATCACTTCCCCAGTGTATTTTCACATTTATAATCCCTTTTCAATTCATTTCCATAGTAAATCCTCTTCCTAATGCATGTTCATTTTATAATCACTTCCCAGTATATTTTCATACCATATCCTTTTTCAATTCATTTCCATAGTAACCTCTTCCTAATGCATGTTCATTTTATAATCATTTCCCAGTGTATTTTCATACTAGAATCCTTTCAATTCATTTCATATAACCTCTTCCTAATGCATGTTCATTTTATAATCACTTGTGTATTTTCATACTATAATCCCTTTTCAATTCATTTCCATAGTAAAATCTCTTCCTAATGCATGTTCATTTTATAATCACTTCCCAGTGTATTTTCATGTTTCTATAATCTTTTTCAATTCATTTCCATAGCAAATCCTCTTCCTAATGCATGTTCATTTTATAATCACTTCCTTCAGTGTATTTTCATACTATAACCTCTTTCAATCTTACTCTATAGTAAAATCTTTTCCTAATGCATGTCTACTTTATAATCACTCTCAGTGTATTTTCATACTATAATCCCTTTTCACCTACTTTATAGTAAAATCTCTTCCTAATGCATGTTCATTTTATAATCACTTCCCAGTATATTTACATACTATAATCCCTTTTCAATTCATTTCCATAGTAACTCTTCCAATGCATGTTCATTTTATAATTCATTTCCCATGTATTTTCATACTATATCCCTTTTCAATTCATTTCCATAGTAAATCCTCTTCCAATGCATGTTCATTTTATAATCATTTCCCAGTGTATTTTTACATTATAATCTTTTTTCAATTCATTTCCATAGTAAACTTTCTTCCATATGCATGTTCATTTTATAATCATTTCCTGTATTTTCATACTATAATCCCTTTTCAATTCATTTCCATAGTAACTTTCCTAATGCATGTTCATTTTATGACTACTTCCTCAGTGTATTTTCATACTATAATCCCTTTTCAATTCATTTATGTAAATCCTCTTCCTGTGTTCATTTTATAATCATTTCAGTAGACATACTATATTCCCTTTTCAACTATTTCATGTGTAAATCTCTTCCTACTCATGTTCATTTTTTATAATCATTTCAGTGTATTTTTCATATTATAATCCCTTTTCAATCTATCTATAGTAAATCCTCTTCCTAATGTATATCACATTTTATAATCACTTTCCCAGTATACTTTCATACTATAATCCCTTTTCAATTCATTTCCATAGAATTTTCCTAATGCATGTTCATTTTATAATCATCTTCTAGTAGATTAGTACTATAATCCCTTTTCAATTCATTTCCATAGTAAAATCTCTTCCTAATGCATGTTCATTTTATAATCATTTCAGTGGCCATACTATAATCCTCACTCATTTCCATAGTAAATCCTCTTCCTAATGCATGTTCTATTTTATAATCACTTCCCAGTGTATTTTCATACTATAATCCCTTTTCAATCTACATTTCCATAGTAAAATCTCTTTCCTAATGCATGTCTATTTTATAATCAATTTCAGTGTATTTTCATACTATAACTTTTCAATTCATTTCCATAGTAAAATCTCTTCCCTAATGCATGTTCATTTTATAATCACTTCCCAGTATATTTTCATACTATAATCCCTTTTCAATTCATTTCATAGTAAATCCTTCTCTCCTAATGCATGTTCATTTTATAATCATTTCCAGTGTATTTTCTCATACTATAATCCCTTTTCAATTCATTTCCATAGTAAATCCTCTTCCTAATGCATGCTCATTTTATAATCACTTCCCAGTGTATTTTCATACTATAATCCCTTTTCAAACATATTTCCATAGTAAATCCTCTTCCTAATGCATGTTCATTTTGTAATCATTTCTAGTATTTTCATACTATAATCCCTTTTCAATTCATTTCCATAGTAAAATTTCTTCCTAATGCATACCATTTGCTTAATCATTTCCTAGGTATTTTCTCATACTCATAATCCTCAATTCATTTCCATAGTAAATCCTCTTCCTAATGCATGTTCATTTTATAATCACTTCCCAGTATATTTTCATACTATAATCCCTTTTCAATTCATTTCCATAGCAACTTTTCCTAAAGTGTTTTAAACATTTTATAATCATTTTCCAGTGTATTTTCATACTATAATCCTTTCAATTCATTCTGTAGTAAATCCTCTTCAATGCATGTTCATTTTATAATCATTTCATGTATTTATACTATAATCCCTTCTAATTCATTTCCTTATTAGTAAATCCTCTTCCTAATGCATGTTCATTTTATATCATTTCCTCAGTGTATTTTCATACTATAATCCCTTTCACTGATTTCATAGTAAATCCTCTTCCTAATGCATGTTCATTTTATAATCATTTCATGTATTTTCATACTAGACCCTTTTCAATTCATTTCCATAGTAAATCCTCTTCCTAATGCATGTTCATTTTGTTTAATCTATTTCCCATGTATTTCCATGTCATAACTCTTTCAATTCATTTCCATAGTAAATCCTTCCTAATGTATACCATTTTATAATCATTTTCCAAAAGTGTATTTTCATACTATAATCCCTTTTCAATTCATTTCCATAGTAAAATCTCTTCCTAATATGTTCATTTTATGATCATTTCCTAGTGTATTTTCATACTATAATCCCTTTTCAATTCATTTCCATAGTAAATCCTCTTCCTAATGTATGTTCATTTTATAATCATTTCCCAGTGTATTTTCATACTATAATCCCTTTCTAATTCATTTCCATAGTAAATCCTCTTCCTAATGCATGTTCATTTTATAATCATTTCCATGTATTTTACATTTATAATCCTTTTCTAATCTATTTCCATAGCAACTTTCCTAATTGCATGTTCATTTTATAATTCACTTCAGAGTATATTTTTCATACTATAATCCCTTTTCAATTCATTTCCATAGTAAATCCTCCTCTTCCTAATGCATGTTCATTTTATAATCATTTCCCATGTATTACATACTATAATCCTCTTTCAATTCATTTCCATAGTAAATCCTCTTCCCTAATGCATGTTCATTTTATAATCATTTCCCATGTATTTTCATACTATAATCCCTTTTCAATTCATTTCATAGTAAAATCTCTTTCCTAATGCATGTTCATTTTATAATCATTTCAGTGTATTTTCATACTATAATCCCTTTTCATTCATTTCATAGTAAAATCTCTTCCTAATGCATGTTCATTTATAATCATTTCCAGTATTTTCATACTATATCCCTTTCTTCAATTCATTTCCATAGTAAAATCTCTTCCATTGCATGTTCATTTTATAATCACTTCCCAGTATATTTTTCATACTATAATCCCTTTTCAATTCATTTCCATAGTAAAATCTCTTCCTAATGCATGTTCATTTTATAATTCATTTCCCAGTGTATTTTCATACTATAATCCCTTTTCAATTCATTTCTGAATAGTGTCCTCTTCCTAATGCATGTTCATTTGAGAATCACTTCCAGTATATTTTCATACTATAATCCCTTTTCAATTCATTTCATAGTAAATCCTCTTCCTAATTTATGTCTATTTTATAATCACTCTCAGTGTATTTTCATACTATAACTTTTCAATTCATTTCCATAGTAAATCCTCTTCCTAATGTGCTGTTCATTTTATAATCATCTTCAGTATATTTTCATACTATAATCCTTTTCAATTCATTTCCATATAAATCCTCTTCCTTAATGCATGTTCATTTTATAATCACTTCCCAGTATATTTTCATACTATAATCCCTTTTCAATTCATTTCATAGTAAATCCTCTTCCTAATGCATGTTCATTTTATAATCACTTCCCAGTATATTTTCATACTATAATCCCTTTTCAATTCATTTCTAGTAGTCCTTCTTCCTAATGCATGTTCATTTTATAATCTACTTCAGTGTATTTTCATACTATAATCCCTTTTCAATTCATTTCCATAGTAAATCCTCTTCCTAATGCATGTTCATTTTATAATCACTTCCCAGTATATTTTCATACTATAATCTCTTTTCAATTCATTTCCATAGTAAACTTTCCTAATGCATGTTCATTTTATGATCACTTCCCAGTGTATTTTCATACTATAATCCCTTTTCAATTCATTTCCATAGTAAATCCTCTTCCTAATGCATGTTCATTTTATAATCACTTCCCAGTATATTTACATTATAATCCCTTTTCAATTCATTTCCATAGTAAATCCTCTTTCCTAATGCATGTTCATTTTATAATCATTTCAAGCATTTTCATACTATAATCCCTTTTCAATCTATTCTCCATAGCAAATCCCTTCCTAATGCATGTTCATTTAAGAATCACTTCCCAGTACATTTTCATACTATAATCCCTTTTCAATTCATTTCATAGTAAATCCTCTTCCAATGCATGTCTATTTTATAATCACTTCCCAGTATATTTTCTACTATAATCCCTTTTCAATTCATTTCATAGTAAATCCTCTTTCCTAATGCATGTTCATTTTATAATCACTTGTATATTTTCATACTATAATCCCTTTTCAATTCATTTCCATAGTAAATCCTCTTCCTACTCTATGTTCATTTTATAATCATTTCCCATGTATTTTCATACTATAATCCCTTTTCAATTCATTTCCATAGTAAATCCTCTTCCTAATGCATGTTCATTTTATAATCACTTCCCAGTGTATTTTCATACTATAATCCCTTTTCAATTCATTTCCATAGTAAATCCCCTTCCTAATGCATGTTCATTTTATAATCACTTCCAGTATATTTTCATACTATAATCCTTTTCTAATTCATTTCATAGTAAATCCTCTTCCAATTTATTGTTCATTTTATAATCAATTTCCCAGTATATTTTCATACTATAATACCTTTTCAATTCATTTCATAGTAAAATCTCTTTCTAATGCATG
>JBBBDQ010018152.1:22500-25405 GCA_037127315.1 Ascarosepion bandense | reverse complement strand
TATCTATCTATCCTCTTCTGTTCATATCTATCTATCTATATATCTATCTATCTATCCTCTTGTCTGTTCATATCTATCTATCTATCTATCTATCTATCTATCCTCTTGTCTGTTCATATCTATCTATCTATCTATCTATCTATCTATCTATCTATCCTCTTGTCTGTTCATATCTATCTATCTATCTATCTATCTATCTACCTATCTATCTATTCTCTTGTCTGTTCATATCTATCTATCTATCTATCTATCTATCTATCTATCTATCTATCCTCTTGTGTGTTCAGATCTATCTATCTATCTAGCTATCTATCTATCTATCTATCTATCTATCCTCTTGTCTGTTCATATCTATCTATCTATCTATCTATCTATCTATCTATCTATCTATCTATCTATCTATCTATCTATCCTCTTGTCTGTTCATATCTATCTATCTATCTATCCTCTTGTCTGTTCATATCTATCTATCTATCTATCTATCTATCTATCTATCTATCCTCTTGTCTGTTCATATCTATCTATCTATCTATCCTCTTGTCTGTTCACTTCTATCTATCTATCTATCCTCTTGTCTGTTCATATCTATCTATCTATCTATCTATCTATCTATCCTCTTGTGTGTTCAGATCTATCTATCTATCTATCTATCTATCTATCTATCTATCTATCTATCTATCTATCCTCTTGTCTGTTCATATCTATCTATCTATCTATCTATCTATCTATCTATCTATCTATCTATCTATCTATCCTCTTGTCTGTTCATATCTATATATCTATCTATCCACTTGTCTGTTCATATCTATCTATCTATCTATCTATCTATCTATCTATCTATCTATCTATCTATCTATCCTCTTGTCTGTTCATATCTATCTATCTATCTATCTATCTATCTATCTATCTATCTATCTATCTATCTATCCTCTTGTCTGTTCATATCTATCTATCTATCTATCTATATCTATCTATCTATCTATCCTCTTGTCTGTTCATATCTATCTATCTATCTATCTATCTATCTATCTATCCTCTTGTCTGTTCATATCTATCTATCTATCTATCTATCCTCTTGTCTGTTCATATCTATATATCTATCTATCCTCTTGTCTGTTCATATCTATCTATCTATCTATCTATCTATCTATCTATCTATCTATCTATCCTCTGTCTGTTTGTATCTATCTATCTATCTATCTATCCTCTTGTCTGTTCATATCTATCTATCTATCTATCTATCTATCTATCTATCTATCTATCTATCTATGCTCTTGTCTGTTCATATCTATCTATCTATCTATCTATCTATCTATCTATCTATCTATCTATCTATCTATCTATCCTCTTGTCTGTTCATATCAATCTATCTTTCCTCTTGTCTGTTCATATCTATCTATCTATCTATCTATCTATCTATCTATCTATCCTCTTGTCTGTTCATATCTATCTATCTACCTATATATCTATCTATCTATCCTCTTGTCTGTTCATATCTGTCTATCTATCTATCCTCTTATCTGTTCATATCTATCTATCTATATATCTATCTATCTATCCTCTTCTGTTCATATCTATCTATCTATATATCTATCTATCTATCCTCTTGTCTGTTCATATCTATCTATCTATCTATCTATCTATCTATCTATCTATCTATCTATCTATCTATCCTCTTGTCTGTTCATATCTATCTATCTATCTATCTATCTATCCTCTTGTCTGTTCATATCTATCTATCTATCTATCTATCTATCCTCTTGTGTGTTCAGATCTATCTATCTATCTAGCTATCTATCTATCTATCCTCTTGTCTGTTCATATCTATCTATCTATCTATCTATCTATCTATCTATCTATATCTATCTATCTATCTTGTCTGTTCATATCTATCTATCTATCTATCTATCTATCTATCTATCTATCCTCTTGTCTGTTCATATCTATCTATCTATCTATCTATCTATCTATCTATCTATCTATCCTCTTGACTGTTCATATCTATCTATCTATCTATCTATCTATCTATCTATCTATCCTCTTGTCTGTTCATATCTATCTATCTATCTATCTATCTATCTATCTATCTATCTATCCCTCCTTGTCTGTTCAAATCAATCTATCTTTCTCTTGTCTGTTCATATCTATCTATCTATCTATCTATCTATCTATCTATCTATCTATCCTCTTGTCTGTTCATATCTATCTATCTACCTATCTATCTATCTATCTATCCTCTTGTCTGTTCATATCTGTCTATCTATCTATCCTCTTATCTGTTCATATCTATCTATCTATATATCTATCTATCTATCTATCTTCTGTTCATATCTATCTATCTATATATCTATCTATCTATCCTCTTGTCTGTTCATATCTATCTATCTATCTATCTATCTATCTATCTATCTATCTATCTATCCTCTTGTCTGTTCATATCTATCTATCTATCTATCTATCTATCTATCTATCTATCCTCTTGTCTGTTCATATCTATCTATCTATCTATCTATCTATCTACCTATCTATCTATTCTCTTGTCTGTTCTATCTATCTATCTATCTATCTATCTATCTATCTATCTATCTATCTATCCTCTTGTGTGTTCAGATCTATCTATCTATCTAGCTATCTATCTATCTATCTATCTATCTATCTATCCTCTTGTCTGTTCATATCTATCTATCTATCTATCTATCTATCTATCTATCTATCTATCTATCTTGTCTGTTCATATCTATCTATCTATCTATCCTCTTGTCTGTTCATATCTATCTATCTATCTATCTATCTATCTATCTATCTATCTATCTATCTATCTATCTATCCTCTTGTCTGTTCATATCTATCTATCTATCTATCCTCTTGTCTGTTCTATCTATCTATCTATCTATCCTCTTGTCTG
>JBBBDQ010018152.1:7500-17500 GCA_037127315.1 Ascarosepion bandense | reverse complement strand
ATCTATCTATCTATCTATCTATCTATCCATCCATCTATCTATCTATCTATCTATCTATGTATCTATCCTCTTGTGTGTTCAGATCTATCTATCTATCTATCTATCTATCTATCTATCTATCTATCTATCTATCCTTGTCT
This sequence comes from Ascarosepion bandense, assembly GCA_037127315.1. Classification (NCBI taxonomy): domain Eukaryota; kingdom Metazoa; phylum Mollusca; class Cephalopoda; order Sepiida; family Sepiidae; genus Ascarosepion; species Ascarosepion bandense. The sequence goes on along the minus strand of JBBBDQ010018152.1, from coordinate 17,360 downwards.
GTTCATATCTATCTATCTATCTATCTATCTATCTATCTTGTCTGTTTATATCTATATCTATCTATCCTCTTGTCTGTTCATATCTATCTATCTATCTATCTATCTATCTATCTTGTCTGTTCATATCTATCTATCTATCTATCTATCTATCTATCTATCTATCTATCTCTTGACTGTTCATATCTATCTATCTATCTATCTATCTATCTATCTATCTATCTATCTATCCTCTTGTCTGTTCATATCTATCTATCTATCTATCTATCTATCTATCTATCCACTCTTGTCTGTTCAAATCAATCTATCTTTCTCTTGTCTGTTCATATCTATCTATCTATCTATCTATCTATCATCTATCTATCTGTCTGTTTCATATCTATCTATCTACCTATATATCTATCTATCTATCTATCTGTCTGTTCATATCTGTCTATCTATCTATCCTCTTATCTGTTCCATCTATCTATCTATATATCTATCTATCTATCCTCTTCCTGTTTCATATCTATCTATCTATATATCTATCTATCTATCCTCTTGTCTGTTCATATCTATCTATCTATCTATCTATCTATCTATCTATCTATCTATCTATCTGCCTCTTGTCTGTTCATATCTATCTATCTATCTATCTATCTATCTATCTATCTATCTATCTTGTCTGTTCATATCTATCTATCTATCTATCTATCTATCTACCTATCTATCTATTCTCTTGTCTGTTCATATCTATCTATCTATCTATCTATCTATCTATCTATCTATCTATCTATCCCTCTTGTGTGTTCAGATCTATCTATCTATCTAGCTATCTATCTATCTATCTATCTATCTATCTATCCTCTTGTCTGTTCATATCTATCTATCTATCTATCTATCTATCTATCTATCTATCCTCACTTGTCTGTTCATATCTATCTATCTATCTCTCTCTGTCTGTTCATATCTATCTATCTATCTATCTATCTATCTATCTATCTATCTATCTATCTATCTATCCTCTTGTCTGTTCATATCTATCTATCTATCTATCCTTGTCTGTTCATATCTATCTATCTATCTATCCCTCTTTATCTATTTCATATCTATCTATCTATCTATCTATCTATCTATCTATCTATCTATCTATCTATCTTGTCTGTTCATATCTATCTATCTATCTATCTATCTATCTATCTATCTATCTATCCTCTTGTGTGTTCAGATCTATCTATCTATCTATCTATCTATCTATCTATCTATCTATCTATCCATCTCTTGTCTGTTCATATCTATCTATCTATCTATCTATCTATCTATCTATCTATCTATCTATCTATCTATCCTCTTGTCTATTCATATCTATATCTATCTATCCACTTGTCTGTTCATATCTATCTATCTATCTATCTATCTATCTATCTATCTATCTATCTATCTATCTATCCTCTTGTCTGTTCATATCTATCTATCTATCTATCTATCTATCTATCTATCTATCTATCTATCCTCTTGTCTGTTCATATCTATCTATCTATCTATCTATCTATCTATCTATCCTCTTGTCTGTTCATATCTATCTATCTATCTATCCTCTTGTCTGTTCTATCTATCTATCTATCTATCTATCTCTTGTCTGTTCATATCTATATATCTATCTCTCTTGTCTGTTCACTTATCTATCTATCTATCTATCTATCTATCTATCTATCTATCTATCTATCCTCTTGGCTGTTCATATCTATCTATCTATCTATCTATCCTCTTGTCTGTCTATCTATCTATCTATCTATCTATCTATCTATCTATCTATCTATCTATCTATCTATCTATGCTTGTCTGTTCATATCTATCTATCTATCTATCTATCTATCTATCTATCTATCTATCTATCTATCTATCTATCTATCTATCCTCTTGTCTGTTCATATCAATCTATCTTTCCTCTTGTCTGTTCATATCTATCTATCTATCTATCTATCTATCTATCTATCTATCTATCCTCTTGTCTGTTCATATCTATCTATCTACCTATATATCTATCTATCTATCCTCTGTCTGTTCTATCTATCTATCTATCTATCCTCTTATCTGTTCATATCTATCTATCTATATATCTATATCTATCCTCTTCTGTTCTATCTATCTATCTATATATCTATCTATCTATCTCTTGTCTGTTCTATCTATCTATCTATCTATCTATCTATCTATCTATCTATCTATCTATCTATCTATCTATCTATCTATCCCTCTTGTCTGTTCATATCTATCTATCTATCTATCTATCTATCTATCTATCTATCTGTCTGTTCATATCTATCTATCTATCTATCTATCTATCTATCCTCTTGTGTGTTCAGATCTATCTATCTATCTAGCTATCTATCTATCTATCCTCTTGTCTGTTCACTTATCTATCTATCTATCTATCTATCTATCTATCTATCTATCTTGTCTGTTCATATCTATCTATCTATCTATCTATCTATCTATCCTCTTGTCTGTTCATATCTAACTATCTATCTATCTATCTATCTATCTATCTATCTATCTATCTATCCTCTTGTCTGTTCATATCTATCTATCTATCTATCTATCTTGTCTGTTCATATCTATCTATCTATCTATCCTCTTGTCTGTTCATATCTATCTATCTATCTATCTATCTATCTATCTATCTATCCTCTTGTCTGTTCATATCTATCTACCTATCCATCTATCTATCTACCTATCTATCTATCTATCCTCTTGTCTGTTCATATCTATCTATCTATCTATCTATCTATCTATCTATCTATCTATCTATCTATCTATCTTGTCTGTTCATATCTATCTATCTATCTATCCTCTTGTCTGTTCATATCTATCTATCTATCTATCTATCTATCTATCTATCCTCTTGTCTGTTCATATCTATCTATCTATCTATCTATCTATCTATCTATCTATCTATCTATCTGTCTGTTCATATATCTATCTATCTATCTATCTATCTATCTATCTATCCTCTTGTCTGTTCATATCTATCTATCTATCTATCTATCTATCTATCTATCTATCCTCTTGTCTGTTCATATCTATCTATCTATCTATCTATCCTCTTGTCTGTTCATATCTATCTATCTATCTATCTATCTATCTATCTATCCTCTTGTCTGTTCATATAATCTATCTATCCTCTCTGTCTGTTCATATCATCTATCTTTCCTCTTGTCTGTTCATATCTATCTATCTATCTATCTAACTATCTATCTATCTATCTATCTATCTAACCTCTTGTCTGTTCATATCTATCTATCTATCTATCCTCTTGTCTGTTCATATCTATCTATCTATCCTCTTGTCTGTTCATATCTATCTATCTATCTATCTATCTATCTATCTATCTATCTATCTATCTATCTATCTATCTACCTCTTGTCTGTTCATATCTATCTATCTATCTATCCTCTTGTCTGTTCACTTATCTATCTATCTATCTATCCTCTTGTCTGTTCATATCTATCTATCTATCTATCTATCTATCTATCTATCCTCTTGTCTGTTCTATCTATCTATCTATCTATCTATCTATCTATCTATCTATCTATCTATCCTCTTGTGTGTTTCGAATCTATCTATCTATCTATCTATCTATCTATCTATCTATCTATCCTCTTGTCTGTTCTATCTATCTATCTATCTATCTATCTATCTATCCTCTTGTCTGTTCACTTATCTATATATCTATCTATCCACTTGTCTGTCTATCTATCTATCTATCTATCTATCTATCTATCTATCTATCTATCTATCTATCCTCTTGTCTGTTCATATCTATCTATCTATCTATCTATCTATCTATCTATCTATCTATCTATCTATCCTCTTGTCTGTTCATATCTATCTATCTATCAATCTATCTGTCTTCATATCTACCTATCTATCTATCTATCTATCTATCTATCTATCTATCTATCTATCTATCTATCTATCTATCTATCTATCTATCTATCTCTTGTCTGTTCATATCTATCTATCTATCTATCTATCTATCTATCTCTCTATCTATCCTCTTGTCTGTTCATATCTATCTATCTATCTATCTATCTATCTATCTATCTATCTATCCTCTTGTCTGTTCATATCTATCTATCTATCTATCTATCCTCTTGTCTGTTCCTTATCTATATCTATCTATCCCTCCTTGTCTGTTCATATCTATCTATCTATCTATCTATCTATCTATCTATCCTCTTGTCTGTTCACTTATCTATCTATCTATCTATCTATCCTCTTGTCTGTTCATATCTATCTATCTATCTATCTATCTATCTATCTATCTATCCTCTTGTCTGTTCATATCTATCTATCTATCTATCTATCCTCTTGTCTGTTCATATCTATCTATCTATCTATCTATCTATCTATCTATCTATCTATCTATCTATCTATCTATCCTCTTGTCTGTTCATATCTATCTATCTATCTATCTATCTATCTATCTATCTATCTATCTATCCTCTTGTTTGTTTCTATCTATCTATCTATCTATCTATCTATCCGCTTGTCTGTTCATATCTATCTATCTATCTATCTATCTATCTATCTATCTATCCTCTTGTCTGTTCATATCAATCTATCTTTCCTCTTGTCTGTTCATATCTATCTATCTATCTATCTATCTATCTATCTATCTATCTATCTATCTATATATCTTGTCTGTTCACATCTATCTATCTATCTATCTATCCTCTTCTCTGTTCATATCTATCTATCTATCTATCTATCTATCTATCTGTCTGTTCATATCTATCTATCTATCTATCTATCTATCTATCTATCTATCTATCTATCTATCTATCTATCCTCTTGTGTGTTCAGATCTATCTATCTATCTATCTATCTATCTATCTATCTATCTATCTATCTATCTTGTCTGTTCATATCTATCTATCTATCTATCTATCTATCCTCTTGTCTGTTTCTATCTATGTATCTATCTATCCTCTGTCTGTTCATATCTATCTATCTATCTATCTATCTATCTATCTATCTATCTATCTATCTCTGTCTGTTCTATCTATCTATCTATCTATCTATCTATCTATCTATCTATCTATCTATCTTGTCTGTTCATATCTATCTATCTATCTATCTATCTATCTATCTATCTATCTATCTATCTATCCTCTGTCTGTTCATATCTATCTATCTATCTATCTATCTATCTATCTATCTATCTATCTATCTATCTATCTATCTGTCTGTTCATATCAATCTATCTTTCCTCTTGTCTGTTCATATCTATCTATCTATCTATCTATCTATCTATCTATCTGTCTGTTCATATCTATCTATCTACCTATATATCTATCTATCTATCTTGTCTGTTCATATCTGTCTATCTATCTATCTTATCTATCTATCTATCTATCTATCTATCTATCTATCCTCTTCTGTTCATATCTATCTATCTATATATCTATCTATCTATCTCTTGTCTGTTCATATCTATCTATCTATCTATCTATCTATCTATCTATCTATCTATCTATCTATCTATCTATCTATCTACTTGTCTGTTCATATCTATCTATCTATATATCTATCTATCTATCTCTGTCTGTTCATATCTATCTATCTATCTATCTATCTATCTATCTATCTATCTATCTATTCTCTTGTCTGTTCATATCTATCTATCTATCTATCTATCTATCTATCTATCTATCTATCTATCTCTTGTGTGTTCGAATCTATGTATCTATCTAGCTATCTATCTATCTATTCTCTTGTCTGTTCATAGCTATCTATCTATCTATCTATCTATCTATCTATCTATCTATCTATCTTGTGTTCAGATCTATGTATCTATCTAGCTATCTATCTATCTATCTATCTATCTATCTATCTATCTATCTGTCTGTTCATATCTATCTATCTATCTATCTATCTATCTATCTATCTATCTATCTATCTATCTTGTCTGTTCTATCTATCTATCTATCTATACTCTTGTCTGTTCATATCTATCTATCTATCTATCTATCTATCTATCTTGTCTGTTCATATCTATCTATCTATCTATCTATCTGTCTGTTCTATCTATCTATCTATCTATCTATCTTGTCTGTTCATATCTATCTATCTATCTATCTATCTATCTATCTATCTATCTATCTGTCTGTTCATATCTATCTATCTATCTATCTATCTATCTATCTATCTATCTATCTATCTATCTATCTGTGTAGATCTATCTATCTATCTATCTATCTATCTATCTATCTATCTATCTATCTATCTATCCCTCCTTGTCTGTTCATATCTATCTATCTATCTATCTATCTATCTATCTATCTATCTATCTATCTATCTTGTCTGTTCATATCTATCTATCTATCTATCTCTTTGTCTGTTCATATCTATCTATCTATCCTCTTGTCTGTTCTATCTATCTATCTATCTATCTATCTATCTATCTATCTATCTATCTATCCTTGTCTGTTCATATCTATCTATCTATCTATCTATCCTCTTGTCTGTTCCATATCTATCTATCTATCTATCTATCTATCTATCTATCATCTATCTATCTATCTATCTATCTATGTATTGTCTGTTCATATCTATCTATCTATCTATCTATCTATCTATCTATCTATCTATCTATCTATCTATCTATCTATCCTTGTCTGTTCACTTATCAATCTATCTTTCCTCACTTGTCTGTTCATATCTATCTATCTATCTATCTATCTATCTATCTATCTTATCTGTCTTTCATATCTATCTATCTACCTATATATCTATCTATCTATCCTCTTGTCTGTTCATATCTGTCTATCTATCTATCTATCTGTTCCTTATCTATCTATCTATATATCTATCTATCTATCCTCTTCTGTTCATATCTATCTATCTATATCTATCTATCTATCCTCTTGTCTGTTCATATCTATCTATCTATCTATCTATCTATCTATCTATCTATCTATCTATCTATCTATCTATCTATCTATCTATCTTGTCTGTTCATATCTATCTATCTATCTATCTATCTATCTATCTATCTATCCTCTTGTCTGTTCCATCTATCTATCTATCTATCTATCTATCTATCCTCTTGTGTGTTCCAGATCTATCTATCTATCTAGCTATCTATCTATCTATCCTTGTCTGTTCATATCTATCTATCTATCTATCTATCTATCTATCTATCTATCTATCTTGTCTGTTCATATCTATCTATCTATCTATCTATCTATCTATCCTCTTGTCTGTTCATATCTAACTATCTATCTATCTATCTATCTACCTATCTATCTATCTATCTATCTATCCTCTTGTCTGTTCATATCTATCTATCTATCTATCCTCTTGTCTGTTCATATCTATCTATCTATCTATCTTGTCTGTTCATATCTATCTATCTATCTATCTATCTATCTATCTATCTTGTCTGTTCATATCTATCTACCTATCCATCTATCTATCTACCTATCTATCTATCTATCCTCTTGTCTGTTCATATCTATCTATCTATCTATCTATCTATCTATCTATCTATCTATCTATCTATCTATCCTCTTGTCTGTTCATATCTATATATCTATCTATCCTCTTGTCTGTTCATATCTATCTATCTATCTATCTATCTATCTATCTATCCCTCTTGTCTGTTCATATCTATCTATCTATCTATCTATCTATCTATCTATCTATCTATCCTTGTCTGTTCATATCTATCTATCTATCTATCTATCTATCTATCTATCTATCTTGTCTGTTCATATCTATCTATCTATCTATCTATCTATCTATCTATCTATCTTGTCTGTTCATATCTATCTATCTATCTATCTATCTCTTGTCTGTTCATATCTATCTATCTATCTATCTATCTATCTATCTATCCTCTTGTCTGTTCATATCAATCTATCTATCTCTTATTATTTCTATCAATCTATCTTTCCTCTTGTCTGTTCATATCTATCTATCTATCTATCTAACTATCTATCTATCTATCTATCTATCTATCTTGTCTGTTCATATCTATCTATCTATCTATCCTCTTGTCTGTTCATATCTATCTATCTATCTATCCTCTTGTCTGTTCACTATCTATCTATCTATCTATCTATCTATCTATCTATCTATCTATCTATCTATCTATCTATCTATCTACCTCTTGTCTGTTCATATCTATCTATCTATCTATCCTCTTGTCTGTTCATATCTATCTATCTATCTATCTTGTCTGTTCATATCTATCTATCTATCTATCTATCTATCTATCTATCTATCCTCTTGTCTGTTCATATCTATCTATCTATCTATCTATCTATCTATCTATCTATCTATCCTCTTGTGTGTTCAGATCTATCTATCTATCTATCTATCTATCTATCTATCTATCTATCCTCTTGTCTGTTCATATCTATCTATCTATCTATCTATCTATCTATCCTCTTGTCTGTTCGTAGCTATATATCTATCTATCCACTTGTCTGTTCATATCTATCTATCTATCTAATCTATCTATCTATCTATCTATCTATCTATCCTCTTGTCTGTTCATATCTATCTATCTATCTATCTATCTATCTATCTATCTATCTATCTATCTATCTCTTGTCTGTTCATATCTATCTATCTATCAATCTATCCTCTTGTCTGTTCATATCTACCTATCTATCTATCTATCTATCTATCTATCTATCTATCTATCTATCTATCTATCTATCTATCTATCTGTCTGTTCATATCTATCTATCTATCTATCTATCTATCTATCTCTCTATCTATCCTCTTGTCTGTTCATATCTATCTATCTATCTATCTATCTATCTATCTATCTATCTCTTGTCTGTTCATATCTATCTATCTATCTATCCCTCTTGTCTGTTCATATCTATATATCTATCTATCTATTTGTCTGTTCATATCTATCTATCTATCTATCTATCTATCTATCTATCCTCTTGTCTGTTCATATCTATCTATCTATCTATCTATCTATCCTCTTGTCTGACCATATCTATCTATCTATCTATCTATCTATCCTCTTGTCTGTTCATATCTATCTATCTATCTATCTATCCTCTTGTCTGTTCATATCTATCTATCTATCTATCTATCTATCTATCTATCTATCTATCTATCTATCTATCTATCTTGTCTGTTCATATCTATCTATCTATCTATCTATCTATCTATCTATCTATCTATCTATCTTGTCTGTTTCTATCTATCTATCTATCTATCTATCTGTCTGTTCATATCTATCTATCTATCTATCTATCTATCTATCTATCTATCTATCTATCTTGTCTGTTCTATCTAATCTATCTTTCTGTCTGTTCATATCTATCTATCTATCTATCTATCTATCTATCTATCTATCTATCTATCTATCTATATCCTCTTGTCTGTTCACATCTATCTATCTATCTATCTATCCTCTTCTCTGTTCATATCTATCTATCTATCTATCTATCTATCTATCCTCTTGTCTGTTCTATCTATCTATCTATCTATCTATCTATCTATCTATCTATCTATCTATCTATCTATCTATCCTCTTGTTCAGATCTATCTATCTATCTATCTATCTATCTATCTATCTATCTATCTATCTATCTATCTATCCTCTTGTCTGTTCATATCTATCTATCTATCTATCTATCTATCCTCTTGTCTGTTCATATCTATATATCTATCTATCCTCTTGTCTGTTCATATCTATCTATCTATCTATCTATCTATCTATCTATCTATCTATCTATCTATCCTCTTGTCTGTTCACTTATCTATCTATCTATCTATCTATCTATCTATCTATCTATCTATCTTATCTGTTCATATCTATCTATCTATCTATCTATCTATCTATC
>JBBBDQ010018150.1:0-12459 GCA_037127315.1 Ascarosepion bandense | reverse complement strand
GATTTATATTAGAAAAGGAAAGTCTGTTAATATGATTAGTTAAAAAACAAAGTAGTTTACGTTAAAAAAAAAAATCGGATATTTAGAATGGGACACGCCAGCGATTTATATTAGAAAAGGAAAGTCTGTTAATATGATTAGTTAAAAAACAGCGAAGTTATTGAAAAAAAAATCGGATATTTAGAATGGGACACGCCAGCGATTTATATTAGAAAAGGAAAGTCTGTTAATATGATTAGTTAAAAACAGCGGAGTTATTGAAAAAAACAAAATCGGATATTTAGAATGGGACACGCCAGCGATTTATATTAGAAAAGGAAAGTATTTGCGAATATGATTAGTTAAAACAGCGGAGTTATTGAAAAAAAATCGGATATTTAGAATGGGACACGCCAGCGATTTATATTAGAAAAGGAAAGTCTGTTAATATGATTAGTTAAAAACAGCGAAGTTATTGAAAAAATCGGATATTTAGAATGGGACACGCCAGCGATTTATATTAGAAAAGGAAAGTATTTTAATATGATTAGTTAAAAAACAGCGAAGTTATTGAAAAAAAAATCGGATATTTAGAATGGGACACGCCAGCGATTTATATTAGAAAAGGAAAGTATTTTAATATGATTAGTTAAAAAACAGCGAAGTTATTGAAAAAAAATCGGATATTTAGAATGGGACACGCCAGCGATTTATAGCTAGAAAAGGAAAGTCTGTTAATATGATTAGTTAAAAAACAGCGAAGTTATTGAAAAAAAATCGGATATTTAGAATGGGACACGCCAGCGATTTATATTAGAAAAGGAAAGTATTTTAATATGATTAGTTAAAAAACAGCGAAGTTATTGAAAAAAATCGGATATTTAGAATGGGACACGCCAGCGATTTATATTAGAAAAGGAAAGTATTTTAATATGATTAGTTAAAAAACAGCGAAGTTATTGAAAAAAAAATCGGATATTTAGAATGGGACACGCCAGCGATTTATATTAGAAAAGGAAAGTATTTTAATATGATTAGTTAAAAACAGCGAAGTTATTGAAAAAAAAATCGGATATTTAGAATGGGACACGCCAGCGATTTATATTAGAAAAGGAAAGTATTTTAATATGATTAGTTAAAAAACAGCGAAGTTATTGAAAAAAAATCGGATATTTAGAATGGGACACGCCAGCGATTTATATTAGAAAAGGAAAGTCTGTTAATATGATTAGTTAAAAAACAGCGAAGTTATTGAAAAAAAATCGGATATTTAGAATGGGACACGCCAGCGATTTATATTAGAAAAGCGAAAGTTTGTTAATATGATTATTAAAACAGCGAGTGATATTGAAAAAATCAGATATTTAGAATGGGACACGCCAGCGATTTATATTAGAAAAGGAAAGTATTTTAATATGATTAGTTAAAAAACAGCGGAGTTATTGAAAAAAATCGGATATTTAGAATGGGACACGCCAGCGATTTAGACAGAAAAGGAAAGTTTGTTAATAAGTGATTAGTTAAAAAACAGCGGAGTTATTGAAAAAAAATCGGATATTTAGAATGGGACACGCCAGCGATTTATATTAGAAAAGGAAAGTCTGTTAATATGATTAGTTAAAAAACAGCGAAGTTATTGAAAAAATCGGATATTTAGAATGGGACACGCCAGCGATTTATATTAGAAAAGGAAGTTCGTTAAATATGATTGAAGTTAAAAAACAGCGGAGTTATTGAAAAAAAAATCGGATATTTAGAATGGGACACGCCAGCGATTTATATTAGAAAAGGAAAGTTTGTTAATATGATTAGTTAAAAAAACAGCGGAGTTATTGAAAAAAAAATCGGATATTTAGAATGGACACGCTAGCGATTTATATTAGAAAAGGAAAGTTTGTTAATATGATTAGTTAAAAAACAGCGAAGTTATTGAAAAAAAAATCGGATATTTAGAATGGGACACGCCAGCGATTTATATTAGAAAAGGAAAGTTTGTTAATATGATTAGTTAAAAAACAGCGGAGTTATTGAAAAAAAAATCGGATATTTAGAATGGGACACGCCAGCGATTTATATTAGAAAAGGAAAGTTTGTTAATATGATTAGTTAAAAAACAGCGAAGTTATTGAAAAAAAAATCGGATATTTAGAATGGGATACTGCCATGATTTATATTAGAAAAGGAAAGTTTGTTAATATGATTAGTTAAAAAACAGCGAAGTTATTGAAAAAAATCGGATATTTAGAATGGGACACGCCAGCGATTTATATTAGAAAAGGAAAGTTTGTTAATATGATTAGTTAAAAAACAGCGAAGTTATTGAAAAAAAATCGGATATTTAGAATGGGACACGCCAGCGATTTATATTAGAAAAGGAAAGTTTGTTAATGGCGGCAGGATTATTAAAAAACAGCGAAGTTATTGAAAAAAATCGATATTTAGAATGGGACACGCCAGCGATTTATATTAGAAAAGGAAAGTTTGTTAATATGATTAGTTAAAAAACAGCGGAGTTATTGAAAAAAATCGATATTTAGAATGGGACACGCCAGCGATTTATATTAGAAAAGGAAAGTTTGTTAATATGATTGGTTAAAAACAGCGAAGTTATTGAAAAAATCTGATATTGAATGGGACACGCCAGCGATTTATATTAGAAAAGGAAAGTTTGTTAATATGATTAGTTAAAAAACAGCGAGCATTGAAAAAAATCGGATATTTAGAATGGGACACGCCAGCGATTTATATTAGAAAAGGAAAGTATTTTAATATGATTAGTTAAAAAACAGCGGAGTTATTGAAAAAAAATCGGATATTTAGAATGGGACACGCCAGCGATTTATATTAGAAAAGGAAAGTTTGTTAATATGATTAGTTAAAAAACAGCGGAGTTATTGAAAAAAATCGGATATTTAGAATGGGACACGCCAGCGATTTATATTAGAAAAGGAAAGTATTTTAATATGATTAGTTAAAAAACAGCGGAGTTATTGAAAAAAAAATCGGATATTTAGAATGGGACACGCCAGCGATTTATATTAGAAAAGAAAGTCTGTTAATATGATTATTAAAAAACAGCGGAGTTATTGAAAAAAATCGGATATTTAGGAATGGGACACGCCAGCGATTTATATTAGAAAAGGAAAGTTTGTTAATATGATTAGTTAAAAAACAGCGGAGTTATTGAAAAAAATCGGATATTTAGAATGGACACGCCAGCGATTTATATTAGAAAAGGAAAGTATTTTAATATGATTAGTTAAAAAACAGCGAAGTTATTGAAAAAAAAATCGGATATTTAGAATGGGACACGCCAGCGATTTATATTAGAAAAGGAAAGTATTTTAATATGATTAGTTAAAAAACAGCGGAGTTATTGAAAAAATCGGATATTTAGAATGGGACACGCCAGCGATTTATATTAGAAAAGGAAAGTTTGTTAATATGATTAGTTAAAAAACAGCGGAGTTATTGAAAAAAAATCGGATATTTAGAATGGGACACGCCAGCGATTTATATTAGAAAAGGAAAGTTTGTTAATATGATTAGTTAAAAAAACAGCGGAGTTATTGAAAAAAAAATCGGATATTTAGAATGGGACACGCCAGCGATTTATATTAGAAAAGGAAAGTTTGTTAATATGATTAGTTAAAAAACAGCGGAGTTATTGAAAAAAAAATCGGATATTTAGAATGGGACACGCCAGCGATTTATATTAGAAAAGGAAAGTCAGAGCATTATGATTAGTTAAAAAACAGCGGAGTTATTGAAAAAAAAATCGGATATTTAGAATGGGACACGCCAGCGATTTATATTAGAAAAGGAAAGTATTTTAATATGATTAGTTAAAAAACAGCGGAGTTATTGAAAAAAATCGGATATTTAGAATGGACACGCCAGCGATTTATATTAGAAAAGGAAAGTATTTTAATAAGGATACAAAACAGTGAGAGTTATTGAAAAAAATCGGATATTTAGAATGGGACACGCCAGCGATTTATATTAGAAAAGGAAAGTATTTTAATATGATTAGTTAAAAAACAGCGGAGTTATTGAAAAAAATCGGATATTTAGAATGGGACACGCCAGCGATTTATATTAGAAAAGGGAAAGTATTTTAATACGATTAGTTAAAAAACAGCGGAGTTATTGAAAAAAAAAATCGGATATTTAGAATGGGACACGCCAGCGATTTATATTAGAAAAGGAAAGTATTTTAATATGATTAGTTAAAAAACAGCGGAGTTATTGAAAAAAAATCGATATTTAGAATGGGACACGCCAGCGATTTATATTAGAAAAGGAAAGTATTTTAATATGATTAGTTAAAAAACAGCGGAGTTATTGAAAAAAAAATCGATATTTAGAATGGGACACGCCAGCGATTTATATTAGAAAAGGAAAGTATTTTAATATGATTAGTTAAAAAACAGCGGAGTTATTGAAAAAAATCGATATTTAGAATGGGACACGCCAGCGATTTATATTAGAAAAGGAAAGTATTTTAATATGATTAGTTAAAAAACAGCGGAGTTATTGAAAAAAAATCGGATATTTAGAATGGGACACGCCAGCGATTTATATTAGAAAAGGAAAGTATTTTAATATGATTAGTTAAAAAAACAGCGGGAGTTATTGAAAAAAATCGGATATTTAGAATGGGACACGCCAGCGATTTATATTAGAAAAGGAAAGTATTTTAATATGATTAGTTAAAAAACAGCGGAGTTATTGAAAAAAATCGGATATTTAGAATGGGACACGCCAGCGATTTATATTAGAAAAGGAAAGTATTTTAATATGATTAGTTAAAAAACAGCGGAGTTATTGAAAAAAAAATCGGATATTTAGAATGGGATGACACAAGCATTTATATTAGAAAAGGCATTTAATATGATTAGTTAAAAAACAGCGGAGTTATTGAAAAAAAAATCGGATATTTAGAATGGGACACGCCAGCGATTTATATTAGAAAAGGAAAGTATTTTAATATGATTAGTTAAAAAACAGCGGAGTTATTAAAAATCTCCATATTAGAATGGACACGCTAGCGATTTATATTAGAAAAGGAAAGTTTGTTAATATGATTAGTTAAAAAACAGCGGAGTTATTGAAAAAAAATCGGATATTTAGAATGGGACACGCCAGCGATTTATATTAGAAAAGGAAAGTATTTTAATATGATTAGTTAAAAAACAGCGGAGTTATTGAAAAAAATCTGATATTTAGAATGGGACACGCCAGCGATTTATATTAGAAAAGGAAAGTTTGTTAATATGATTATTAAAAAACAGCGGAGTTATTGAAAAAAAATCGGATATTTAGAATGGGACACGCCAGCGATTTATATTAGAAAAGGAAAAAAGTATTTTAATATGATTAGTTAAAAAACAGCGGAGTTATTGAAAAAAAAAATCGGATATTTAGAATGGGACACGCCAGCGATTTATATTAGAAAAGGAAAGTTTGTTAATATGATTAGTTAAAAAACAGCGGAGTTATTGAAAAAAAATCGGATATTTAGAATGGGACACGCCAGCGATTTATATTAGAAAAGGAAAGTTTGTTAATATGATTAGTTAAAAAACAGCGGAGTTATTGAAAAAAATCGGATAAAGTCGAATGGGACACGCCAGCGATTTATATTAGAAAAGGAAAGTTTGTTAATATGATTAGTTAAAAAACAGCGGAGTTATTGAAAAAAATCGGATATTTAGAATGGGATACGCCAGCGATTTATATTAGAAAAGGAAAGTTTGTTAATATGATTAGTTAAAAAAACAGCGGAGTTATTGAAAAAAATCGGATATTTAGAATGGGACACGCCAGCGATTTATATTAGAAAAGGAAAGTATTTTAATATGATTAGTTAAACAAAGCGGAGTTATTGAAAAAAAATCGGATATTTAGAATGGGACACGCCAGCGATTTATATTAGAAAAGGAAAGTTTGTTAATATGATTAGTTAAAAAACAGCGGAGTTATTGAAAAAAAAATCGGATATTTAGAATGGGACACGCCAGCGATTTATATTAGAAAAGGAAAGTTTGTTAATATGATTAGTTAAAAAACAGCGGAGTTATTGAAAAAAAAATCGGATATTTAGAATGGGACACGCCAGCGATTTATATTAGAAAAGGAAAGTTTGTTAATATGATTAGTTAAAAAACAGCGGAGTTATTGAAAAAAAATCGGATATTTAGAATGGGACACGCTGAAGCGATTTATATTAGAAAAGGAAAGTATTTTAATATGATTAGTTAAAAAACAGCGGAGTTATTGAAAAAAATCGGATATTTAGAATGGGACACGCCAGCGATTTATATTAGAAAAGGAAAGTTTGTTAATATGATTAGTTAAAAAACAGCGGAGTTATTGAAAAAAAAATCGGATATTTAGAATGGGACACGCCAGCGATTTATATTAGAAAAGGAAAGTATTTTAATATGATTATTAAAAAACAGCGGAGTTATTGAAAAAATCGATATTTAGAATGGGACACGCCAGCGATTTATATTAGAAAAGGAAAGTTTGTTAATATGATTAGTTAAAAAACAGCGGAGTTATTGAAAAAAATCGGATATTTAGAATGGGACACGCCAGCGATTTATATTAGAAAAGGAAAGTTTGTTAATATGATTAGTTAAAAAACAGTGGAGTTATTGAAAAAAAAAATCGGATATTTAGAATGGGATGCCAAGATTTATATTAGAAAAGGAAAGTATTTTAATATGATTAGTTAAAAAACAGCGGAGTTATTGAAAAAAAAAAAATCGGATATTTAGAATGGGACACGCCAGCGATTATATTAGAAAAGGAAAGTTTGTTAATATGATTAGTTAAAAAAACAGCGGAGTTATTGAAAAAAAAATCGGATATTTAGAATGGGACACGCCAGCGATTTATATTAGAAAAGGAAAGTTTGTTAATATGATTAGTTAAAAAACAGCGGAGTTATTGAAAAAAAAAATCGGATATTTAGAATGGGACACGCCAGCGATTTATATTAGAAAAGGAAAGTTTGTTAATATGATTAGTTAAAAAACAGCGGAGTTATTGAAAAAAAAAATCGGATATTTAGAATGGGACACGCCAGCGATTTATATTAGAAAAGGAAAGTATTTTAATATGATTAGTTAAAAAACAGCGGAGTTATTGAAAAAAAAATCGGATATTTAGAATGGGACACGCCAGCGATTTATATTAGAAAAGGAAAGTATTTTAATATGATTAGTTAAAAAACAGCGGAGTTATTGAAAAAAATCGGATATTTAGAATGGGACACGCTAGCGATTTATATTAGAAAAGGAAAGTTCGTTAATATGATTAGTTAAAAAACAGCGGAGTTATTGAAAAAAAAATCGGATATTTAGAATGGGGACACGCCAGCGATTTATATTAGAAAAGGAAAGTATTTTAATATGATTAGTTAAAAAACAGCGGAGTTATTGAAAAAAAAATCGGATATTTAGAATGGGACACGCCAGCGATTTATATTAGAAAAGGAAAGTCTGTTAATATGATTAGTTAAAAAACAGCGGAGTTATTGAAAAAAAAAATCGGATATTTAGAATGGGACACGCCAGCGATTTATATTAGAAAAGGAAAGTCTGTTAATATGATTAGTTAAAAAACAGCGGAGTTATTGAAAAAAAATCGGATATTTAGAATGGGACACGCCAGCGATTTATATTAGAAAAGGAAAGTCTGTTAATATGATTAGTTAAACAGCGGAGTTATTGAAAAAAAAATCGGATATTTAGAATGGGACACGCCATGATTTATATTAGAAAAGGAAAGTCTGTTAATATGATTAGTTAAAAAAACAGCGGAGTTATTGAAAAAAAATCGGATATTTAGAATGGGACACGCCAGCGATTTATATTAGAAAAGGAAAGTCTGTTAATATGATTAGTTAAAAAACAGCGGAGTTATTGAAAAAAAAATCGGATATTTAGAATGGGACACGCCAGCGATTTATATTAGAAAAGGAAAGTCTGTTAATATGATTAGTTAAAAAACAGCGGAGTTATTGAAAAAAAATCGGATATTTAGAATGGGACACGCCAGCGATTTATATTAGAAAAGGAAAGTATTTTAATATGATTAGTTAAAAAACAGCGGAGTTATTGAAAAAATCGGATATTTAGAATGGGACACGCCAGCGATTTATATTAGAAAAGGAAAGTCTGTTAATATGATTATTAAACAGCGGAGTTATTGAAAAAAAAACTAGAGCGAATGGGACACGCCGTTATTTCAGATGTTAGAGCAGCATTTATATGATTAGTTAAAAAACAGCGGAGTTATTGAAAAAAAAATCGGATATTTAGAATGGGACACGCCAGCGATTTATATTAGAAAAGGAAAGTCTGTTAATATGATTAGTTAAAAAACAGCGGAGTTATTGGAAAAAAAATCGGATATTTAGAATGGGACACGTCATGATTTATATTAGAAAAGGAAAGTATTTTAATATGATTAGTTAAAAAACAGCGGAGTTATTGAAAAAAATCGGATATTTAGAATGGGACACGCCAGCGATTTATATTAGAAAAGGAAAGTCTGTTAATATGATTAGTTAAAAAACAGCGGAGTTATTGAAAAAAATCGGATATTTAGAATGGGACACGCCAGCGATTTATATTAGAAAAGGAAAGTTTGTTAATATGATTAGTTAAAAAACTGCGGAGTTATTGAAAAAAATCGGATATTTAGAATGGGACACGCCAGCGATTTATATTAGAAAAGGAAAGTATTTTAATATGATTAGTTAAAAAACAGCGGAGTTATTGAAAAAAATCGGATATTTAGAATGGGACACGCCAGCGATTTATATTAGAAAAGGAAAGTCTGTTAATATGATTAGTTAAAAAACAGCGGAGTTATTGAAAAAATCGGATATTTAGAATGGGACACGCCAGCGATTTATATTAGAAAAGGAAAGTCTGTTAATATGATTATTAAAAACAGCGGAGTTATTGAAAAAAAAATCGGATATTTAGAATGGGACACGCCAGCGATTTATATTAGAAAAGGGAAAGTCTGTTAATATGATTAGTTAAAAAACAGCGGAGTTATTGAAAAAAAAAAAAATCGGATATTTAGAATGGGACACGCCAGCGATTTATATTAGAAAAGGAAAGTCTGTTAATATGATTAGTTAAAAAACAGCGGAGTTATTGAAAAAAAAATCGGATATTTAGAATGGGGACACGCCATGTGATTTATATTAGAAAAGGAAAGTCTGTTAATATGATTAGTTAAAAACAAAGGAGTTATTGAAAAAAAAAAATCGGATATTTAGAATGGGACACGCCAGCGATTTATATTAGAAAAAGGAAAGTCTGTTAATACATTAGTTAAAAAACAGCGGAGTTATTGGAAAAAAAATCGGATATTTAGAATGGGACACGCCAGCGATTTATATTAGAAAAGGAAAGTCTGTTAATATGATTAGTTAAAACAGCGGAGTTATTGAAAAAAATCGGATATTTAGAATGGGACACGCCAGCGATTTATATTAGAAAAGGAAAGTATTTTAATATGATTAGTTAAAAAACAGCGGAGTTATTGAAAAAAAAATCGGATATTTAGAATGGGACACGCCAGCGATTTATATTAGAAAAGGAAAGTCTGTTAATATGATTAGTTAAAAAACAGCGGAGTTATTGAAAAAAAAATCGGATATTTAGAATGGGACACGCCAGCGATTTATATTAGAAAAGGAAAGTCTGTTAATATGATTAGTTAAAAAACAGCGGAGTTATTGAAAAAAAAAATCGGATATTTAGAATGGGACACGCCAGCGATTTATATTAGAAAAGGAAAGTCTGTTAATATGATTAGTTAAAAAACAGCGGAGTTATTGAAAAAAAAATCGGATATTTAGAATGGGACACGCCAGCGATTTATATTAGAAAAGGAAAGTCTGTTAATATGATTAGTTAAAAAACAGCGGAGTTATTGAAAAAAATCGGATATTTAGAATGGGACACGCCAGCGATTTATATTAGAAAAGGAAAGTCTGTTAATATGATTAGTTAAAAAACAGCGGAGTTATTGAAAAAAATCGGATATTTAGAATGGGACACGCCAGCGATTTATATTAGAAAAGGAAAGTCTGTTAATATGATTAGTTAAAAAACAGCGGAGTTATTGAAAAAAAAATCGGATATTTAGAATGGGACACGCCAGCGATTTATATTAGAAAAGGAAAGTCTGTTAATATGATTAGTTAAAAAACAGCGGAGTTATTGAAAAAAATCGGATATTTAGAATGGGACACGCCAGCGATTTATATTAGAAAAGGAAAGTCTGTTAATATGATTAGTTAAAAAACAGCGGAGTTATTGAAAAAAATCGGATATTTAGAATGGGACACGCCAGCGATTTATATTAGAAAAGGAAAGTCTGTTAATATGATTAGTTAAAAACAGCGGAGCGGCTGAAAAAATCGGATATTTAGAATGGGACACGCCAGCGATTTATATTAGAAAAGGAAAGTCTGTTAATATGATTAGTTAAAAAACAGCGGAGTTATTGAAAAAATCGGATATTTAGAATGGGACACGCCAGCGATTTATATTAGAAAAGGAAAGTCTGTTACTATGATTAGTTAAAAAAACAGCGGAGTTATTGAAAAAAAACTGATATTTAGAAGTTTTGGACACGCCAGCGATTTGTATTAGAAAAGGAAAGTCTGTTAATATGATTAGTTAAAAAACAGCGGAGTTATTGAAAAAAATCGGATATTTAGAATGGGACACGCCAGCGATTTATATTAGAAAAGGAAAGTATTTTAATATGATTAGTTAAAAAACAGCGGAGTTATTGAAAAAAATCGGATATTTAGAATGGGACACGCCAGCGATTTATATTAGAAAAGGAAAGTATTTTAATATGATTAGTTAAAAAACAGCGGAGTTATTGAAAAAAATCGGATATTTAGAATGGGACACGCCAGCGATTTATATTAGAAAAGGAAAGTCTGTTAATATGATTAGTTAAAAAACAGCGGAGTTATTGAAAAAAATCGGATATTTAGAATGGGACACGCCAGCGATTTATATTAGAAAAGGAAAGTCTGTTAATATGATTAGTTAAAAAACTGCGGAGTTATTGAAAAAAAAATCGGATATTTAGAATGGGACACGCCAGCGATTTATATTAGAAAAGGAAAGTATTTTAATATGATTAGTTAAAAAACAGCGGAGTTATTAAAAAAATCATATTTAGAATGGGACACGCCAGCGATTTATATTAGAAAAGGAAAGTCTGTTAATATGATTAGTTAAAAAACAGCGGAGTTATTGAAAAAAAAATCGGATATTTAGAATGGGACACGCCAGCGATTTATATTAGAAAAGGAAAGTATTTTAATATGATTAGTTAAAAAACAGCGGAGTTATTGAAAAAAAAATCGGATATTTAGAATGGACACGCCAGCGATTTAGTATATTAGAAAAGGAAAGTCTGTTAATATGATTAGTTAAAAAACAGCGGAGTTATTGAAAAAAAAATCGGATATTTAGAATGGGACACGCCAGCGATTTATATTAGAAAAGGAAAGTATTTTAATATGATTAGTTAAAAAACAGCGGAGTTATTGAAAAAAAAAATCGGATATTTAGAATGGGACACGCCAGCGATTTATATTAGAAAAGGAAAGTATTTTAATATGATTAGTTAAAAAACTGGTGGAGTTATTGAAAAAAAAAAATCGGATATTTAGAATGGGACACGCCAGCGATTTATATTAGAAAAGGAAAGTATTTTAATATGATTAGTTAAAAAACAGCGTGGAGTTATTGAAAAAAAAATCGGATATTTAGAATGGGACACGCCAGCGATTTATATTAGAAAAGGAAAGTATTTTAATATGATTAGTTAAAAAACAGTGGAGTTATTGAAAAAAATCGGATATTTAGAATGGGACACGCCAGCGATTTATATTAGAAAAGGAAAAGTATTTTAATATGATTAGTTAAAAAACTGCGGGAGTTATTGAAAAAAAAAAATCGGATATTTAGAATGGGACACGCCAGCGATTTATATTAGAAAAGGAAAGTATTTTAATATGATTAGTTAAAAAACAGCGGAGTTATTGGAAAAAAAAATCGGATATTTAGAATGGGACACGCCAGCGATTTATATTAGAAAAGGAAAGTATTTTAATATGATTAGTTAAAAAACTGCGGAGTTATTGAAAAAATCGGATATTTAGAATGGGACACGCCAGCGATTTATATTAGAAAAGGAAAGTCTGTTAATATGATTAGTTAAAACAGCGGAGTTATTGAAAAAAATCTATATTTAGAATGGGACACGCCAGCGATTTATATTAGAAAAGGAAAGTATTTTAATATGATTAGTTAAAAAACAGCGGAGTTATTGGAAAAAATCGGATATTTAGAATGGACACGCCAGCGATTTATATTAGAAAAGGAAAGTATTTTAATATGATTAGTTAAAAAACTG
>JBBBDQ010018148.1:0-36112 GCA_037127315.1 Ascarosepion bandense | reverse complement strand
GGAATTATTGAAAAAAAAATCGGATATTTAGAATGGGACCGCCAGCGATTTATATTAGAAAAGGAAAGTATTTTAATATGATTAGTTAAAAAACAGCGGAGTTATTGAAAAAAAAATCGGATATTTAGAATGGGACACGCCAGCGATTTATATTAGAAAAGGAAAGTATTTTAATATGATTAGTTAAAAAACTGCGGAGTTATTGAAAAAATCGGATATTTAGAATGGGACACGCCAGCGATTTATATTAAGAAAAGGAAAGTCTGTTAATATGATTAGTTAAAAAACAGCGGAGTTATTGAAAAAAAAATCGGATATTTAGAATGGGACACGCCAGCGATTTATATTAGAAAAGGAAAGTCTGTTAATATGATTAGTTAAAAAACAGCGGAGTTATTGAAAAAAAAAATCGGATATTTAGAATGGGACACGCCAGCGATTTATATTAGAAAAGGAAAGTATTTTAATATGATTAGTTAAAAAACAGCGGAGTTATTGAAAAAAAATCGGATATTTAGAATGGGACACGCCAGCGATTTATATTAGAAAAGGAAAATATTTTAATATGATTAGTTAAAAAACTGCGGAGTTATTTGAAAAAATCGGATATTTACTTAGAATGCATACGCCAGCGATTTATATTAGAAAAGGAAAGTATTTTAATATGATTAGTTAAAACTTAGCGGAGTTATTGAAAAAAAATCGGATATTTAGAATGGGACACGCCAGCGATTTATATTAGAAAAGGAAAGTATTTTAATATGATTAGTTAAAAAACTGCGGAGTTATTGAAAAAAAAAATCGGATATTTTAGAATGGGACACGCCAGCGATTTATATTAGAAAAGGAAAGTATTTTAATATGATTAGTTAAAAAACAGCGAGGTTATTGAAAAAAAAAATCGGATATTTAGAATGGGACACGCCAGCGATTTATATTGAAAAAGGAAAGTATTTTAATATGATTAGTTAAAAAACAGCGGAGTTATTGAAAAAAAATCGGATATTTAGAATGGGACACGCCAGCGATTTATATTAGAAAAGGAAAGTCTGTTAATATGATTAGTTAAAAAACTGCGGAGTTATTGAAAAAAAAAATCGGATATTTAGAATGGGACACGCCAGCGATTTATATTAGAAAAAGGAAAGTCTGTTAATATGATTAGTTAAAAAACAGCGGAGTTATTGAAAAAAAAATCGGATATTTAGAATGGGACACGCCAGCGATTTATATTAGAAAAGGAAAGTATTTTAATATGATTAGTTAAAAAACTGCGGAGTTATTGAAAAAAAAATCGGATATTAGAATGGGACACGCCAGCGATTTATATTAGAAAAGGAAAGTATTTTAATATGATTAGTTAAAAAATGACGGAGTTATTGAAAAAAAAATCGGATATTTAGAATGGGGCAGCGATTTATATTAGAAAAGGAAAAGTATTTTAATATGATTAGTTAAAAAACAGCGGAGTTATTGAAAAAAAAATCGGATATTTAGAATGGGACACGCCAGCGATTTATATTAGAAAAGGAAGAGTCTGTTAATATGATTAGTTAAAAAACAGCGGAGTTATTGAAAAAAATCGGATATTTAGAATGGGACACGCCAGCGATTTATATTAGAAAAGGAAAGTATTTTAATATGATTAGTTAAAAAACTGCGGAGTTATTGAAAAAAAATCGGATATTTAGAATGGGACACGCCAGCGATTTATATTAGAAAAGGGAAAGTATTTTAATATGATTAGTTAAAAAACAGCGGAGTTATTGAAAAAAATCGGATATTTAGAATGGGACACGCCAGCGATTTATATTAGAAAAGGAAAGTATTTTAATATGATTAGTTTAAAAAACTGCGGAGTTATTGAAAAAAAAAATCGGATATTTAGAATGGGACACGCCAGCGATTTATATTAGAAAAGGAAAAGTATTTTAATATGATTAGTTAAAAAAACAGCGGAGTTATTGAAAAAAAATCGGATATTTAGAGATAGGACACGCCAGCGATTTATATTAGAAAAAGGAAAGTATTTTAATATGATTAGTTAAAAAACTGCGGAGTTATTGAAAAAAAAAATCGGATATTTAGAGATGGGACACGCCAGCGATTTATATTAGAAAAGGAGAAAGTCTGTTAATATGATTAGTTAAAAAACAGCGGAGTTATTGAGAAAAAAATCGGATATTTAGAATGGGACACGCCAGCGATTTATATTAGAAAAGGAAAGTATTTTAATATGATTAGTTAAAAAACAGCGGAGTTATTGAAAAAAAAATCGGATATTTAGAATGGGACACGCCAGCGATTTATATTAGAAAAGGAAAGTCTGTTAATATGATTAGTTAAAAAACAGCGGAGTTATTGAAAAAAAAATCGGATATTTAGAATGGGACGCCAGCGATTTATATTAGAAAAGGAAAGTATTTTAATATGATTAGTTAAAAAAACAGCGGAGTTATTGAAAAAAAAATCGGATATTTAGAATGGGACACGCCAGCGATTTATATTAGAAAAGGAAAGTATTTTAATATGATTAGTTAAAAAACTGCGGAGTTATTGAAAAAAAAATCGGATATTTAGAATGGGACACGCCAGCGATTTATATTAGAAAAGGAAAGTATTTTTAATATGATTAGTTAAAAAACAGCGGAGTTATTGAAAAAAAAATCGGATATTTAGAATGGGACACGCCAGCGATTTATATTAGAAAAGGAAAGTATTTTAATATGATTAGTTAAAAAACAAGCGGAGTTATTGAAAAAAAAATCGGATATTTAGAATGGGACACGCCAGCGATTTATATTAGAAAAGGAAAAGTATTTTAATATGATTAGTTAAAAAACAGCGGAGTTATTGAAAAAAAAATCGGATATTTAGAATGGGACACGCCAGCGATTTATATTAGAAAAGGAAAGTATTTTAATATGATTAGTTAAAAAACTGCGGAGTTATTGAAAAAAAAATCGGATATTTAGAATGGGACACGCCAGCGATTTATATTAGAAAAGGAAAGTATTTTAATATGATTAGTTAAAAAACAGCGGAGTTATTGAAAAAAAAAATCGGATATTTAGAATGGGACACGCCAGCGATTTATATTAGAAAAGGAAAGTATTTTAATATGATTAGTTAAAAAACTGCGGAGTTATTGAAAAAAAAATCGGATATTTAGAATGGGACACGCCAGCGATTTATATTAGAAAGGAAAGTCTGTTAATATGATTAGTTAAAAAACAGCGGAGTTATTGAAAGAAAAAAATCGGATATTTAGAATGGGACACGCCAGCGATTTATATTAGAAAAGGAAAGTCTGTTAATATGATTGGTTAAAAAACTGCGGAGTTATTGAAAAAAAAAATCGGATATTTAGAATGGGACACGCCAGCGATTTATATTAGAAAAGGAAAGTCTGTTAATATGATTAGTTAAAAAACTGCGGAGTTATTGAAAAAAAAAATCGGATATTTAGAATGGGACACGCCAGCGATTTATATTAGAAAAGGAAAGTATTTTAATATGATTAGTTAAAAAACAGCGGAGTTATTGAAAAAAAATCGGATATTTAGAATGGGACACGCCAGCGATTTATATTAGAAAAGGAAAAGTCTGTTAATATGATTAGTTAAAAAACAGCGGAGTTATTGAAAAAAAAAATCGGATATTTAGAATGGGACACGCCAGCGATTTATATTAGAAAAGGAAAGTATTTTTAATATGATTAGTTAAAAAACTGCGGAGTTATTGAAAAAAATCGGATATTTAGAATGGGACACGCCGACGATTTATATTAGAAAAGGAAAGTCTGTTAATATGATTAGTTAAAAAACAGCGGAGTTATTGAAAAAAAAATCGGATATTTAGAATGGGACACGCCAGCGATTTATATTAGAAAAGGAAAGTCTGTTAATATGATTAGTTAAAAAAACAGCGGAGTTATTGAAAAAAATCGGATATTTAGAATGGGACACGCCAGCGATTTATATTAGAAAAGGAAAGTATTTTAATATGATTAGTTAAAAAACTGCGGAGTTATTGAAAAAAAAATCGGATATTTAGAATGGGACACGCCAGCGATTTATATTAGAAAAGAAGGATCTGTTAATATGATTAGTTAAAAAACAGCGGAGTTATTGAAAAAAAAAATCGGATATTTAGAATGGGACACGCCAGCGATTTATATTAGAAAAGGAAAGTATTTTAATATGATTAGTTAAAAAACTGCGGAGTTATTGAAAAAAAATTCGGATATTTAGAATGGGACACGCCAGCGATTTATATTAGAAAAGGAAAGTCTGTTAATATGATTAGTTAAAAAACAGCGGAGTTATTGAAAAAAAAATCGGATATTTAGAATGGGACACGCCAGCGATTTATATTAGAAAAGGAAAGTCTGTTAATGATTAGTTAAAAAACTGCGGAGTTATTGAAAAAAAAAATCGGATATTTAGAATGGGACACGCCAGCGATTTATATTAGAAAAGGAAAGTATTTTAATATGATTAGTTAAAAAACAGCGGAGTTATTGAAAAAAAAATCGGATATTTAGAATGGGACACGCCAGCGATTTATATTAGAAAAGGAAAGTCTGTTAATATGATTAGTTAAAAAACTGCGGAGTTATTGAAAAAAAAATCGGATATTTAGAATGGGACGCCAGCGATTTATATTAGAAAAGGAAAGTCTGTTAATATGATTAGTTAAAAAACAGCGGAGTTATTGAAAAAAAAATCGGATATTTAGAATGGGACACGCCAGCGATTTATATTAGAAAAGGAAAGTCTGTTAATATGATTAGTTAAAAAACAGCGGAGGTTATTGAAAAAAAAATCGGATATTTAGAATGGGACACGCCAACTACGATTTATATTAGAAAAGGAAAGTATTTTAATATGATTAGTTAAAAAACTGCGGAGTTATTGAAAAAAAAATCGGATATTTAGAATGGGACACGCCAGCGATTTATATTAGAAAAGGAAAGTATTTTAATATGATTAGTTAAAAAACTGCGGAGTTATTGAAAAAAAAAATCGGATATTTAAGAATGGGACACGCCAGCGATTTATATTAGAAAAGGGAAAGTATTTTAATATGATTAGTTAAAAAACTGCGGAGTTATTGAAAAAAAAATCGGATATTTAGAAATGGGACACGCCAGCGATTTATATTAGAAAGGAAAGTATTTTAATATGATTAGTTAAAAAACTGCGGAGTTATTGAAAAAAAAAATCGGATATTTAGAATGGGACACGCCAGCGATTTATATTAGAAAAGGAAAGTATTTTAATATGATTAGTTAAAAAACTGCGGAGTTATTGAAAAAAAAATCGGATATTTAGAATGGGACACGCCAGCGGTTTATATTAGAAAAGGAAAGTATTTTAATATGATTAGTTAAAAAACTGCGGAGTTATTGAAAAAAAATCGAGATATTTAGAATGGGACACGCCAGCGATTTATATTAGAAAAGGAAAGTATTTTAATATGATTAGTTAAAAAACTGCGGAGTTATTGAAAAAAAAAATCGGATATTTAGAATGGGACACGCCAGCGATTTATATTAGAAAAAGGAAAGTCTGTTAATATGATTAGTTAAAAAACAGCGGAGTTATTGAAAAAAAAATCGGATATTTAGAATGGGACACGCCAGCGATTTATATTAGAAAGAGAAAGTATTTTAATATGATTAGTTAAAAAACTGCGGAGTTATTGAAAAAAAAAATCGGATATTTAGAATGGGACACGCCAGCGATTTATATTAGAAAAGGAAAGTATTTTAATATGATTAGTTAAAACTGCGGAGTTATTGAAAAAAAAAATCGGATATTTAGAATGGGACACGCCAGCGATTTATATTAGAAAAGGAAAGTATTTTAATATGATTAGTTAAAAAACTGCGGAGTTATTGAAAAAAAAATCGGATATTTAGAATGGGACACGCCAGCGATTTAATATTAGAAAAGGAAAGTCTGTTAATATGATTAGTTAAAAACAGCGGAGTTATTGAAAAAAAAATCGGATATTTAGAATGGGACACGCCAGCAGTTTATATTGGAGAGAGTATTTTAATATGATTAGTTAAAAAACTGCCGGAGTTATTGAAAAAAAATCGGATATTTAGAATGGGACACGCCAGCGATTTATATTAGAAAAAGGAAAGTATTTTAATATGATTAGTTAAAAAACTGCGGAGTTATTGAAAAAAAAAATCGGATATTTAGAATGGGACACGCCAGCGATTTATATTAGAAAAGGAAAGTATTTTAATATGATTAGTTAAAAAAACTGCGGAGTTATTGAAAAAAAAAATCGGATATTTAGAATGGGACACGCCAGCGATTTATATTAGAAAAGGAAAGTCTGTTAATATGATTAGTTAAAAAACAGCGGAGTTATTGAAAAAAAAATCGGATATTTAGAATGGGACACTTCAGCGATTTATATTAGAAAAGGAGGAAAGTCTGTTAATATGATTAGTTAAAAAACAGCGGAGTTATTGAAAGAAAAAATCGGATATTTAGAATGGGACACGCCAGCGATTTATATTAGAAAAGGAAAGTCTGTTAATATGATTAGTTAAAAAACTGCGGAGTTATTGAAAAAAAAAAAAAATCGGATATTTAGAATGGGACACGCCAGCGATTTATATTAGAAAAGGAAGAAAGTATTTTAATATGATTAGTTAAAAAACTGCGGAGTTATTGAAAAAAAAAATCGGATATTTAGAATGGGACACGCCAGCGATTTATATTAGAAAAGGAAAGTCTGTTAATATGATTAGTTAAAAAACAGCGGAGTTATTGAAAAAAAAATCGGATATTTAGAATGGGACACGCCAGCGATTTATATTAGAAAAAGGAAAGTCTGTTAATATGATTAGTTAAAAAACAGCGGAATTTATTGAAAAAAAAAATCGGATATTTAGAATGGGACACGCCAGCGATTTATATTAGAAAAGGAAAGTATTTTAATATGATTAGTTAAAAAACTGCGGAGTTATTGAAAAAAAATCGGATATTTAGAATGGGACACGCCAGCGATTTATATTAGAAAAGGAAAGTATTTTAATATGATTAGTTAAAAAACTGCGGAGTTATTGAAAAAAAAATCGGATATTTAAGATAGGACACGCCAGCGATTTATATTAGAAAAGGAAAGTATTTTAATATGATTAGTTAAAAAACTGCCGGAGTTATTGAAAAAAAAAATCGGATATTTAGAATGGGACACCAGCTTATATTAGAAAAGGAAAGTATTTTTAATATGATTAGTTAAAAAACTGCGGAGTTATTGAAAAAAAAAATCGGATATTTAGAATGGGACACGCCAGCGATTTATATTAGAAAAGGAAAGTATTTTAATATGATTAGTTAAAAAACAGCGGAGTTATTGAAAAAAAAATCGGATATTTAGAATGGGACACGCCAGCGATTTATATTAGAAAAGGAAAGTATTTTAATATGATTAGTTAAAAAACTGCGGAGTTATTGAAAAAAAAAATCGGATATTTAAGAATGGGACACGCCAGCGATTTATATTAGAAAAGGAAAGTATTTTAATATGATTAGTTAAAAAACTGCGGAGTTATTGAAAAAAAAAATCGGATATTTAGAATAGGACACGCCAGCGATTTATATTAGAAAAGGAAAGTATTTTAATATGATTAGTTAAAAAACTGCGGAGTTATTGAAAAAAATCGGATATTTAGAATGGGACACGCCAGCGATTTATATTAGAAAAGGAAAGTATTTTAATATGATTGGTTAAAAAACAGCGGAGTTATTGAAAAAAAAAATCGGATATTTAGAATGGGACACGCCAGCGATTTATATTAGAAAAGGGAAAGTATTTTAATATGATTAGTTAAAAAACTGCGGAGTTATTGAAAAAAAAATCGGATATTTAGAATAGGACACGCCAGCGATTTATATTAGAAAAGGAAAGTATTTTAATATGAAGTTAGTTAAAAAACAGCGGAGTTATTGAAAAAAAAAATCGGATATTTAGATGGGACACGCCAGCGATTTATATTAGAAAAGGAAAGTATTTTAATATGATTAGTTAAAAAACTGCGGAGTTATTGAAAAAAAAATCGGATATTTAGAATGGGACACGCCAGCGATTTATATTAGAAAGGAAAGTATTTTAATATGATTAGTTAAAAAACTGCGGAGTTATTGAAAAAAAAAATCGGATATTTAGAATGGGACACGCCAGCGATTTATATTAGAAAAGGAAAGTATTTTAATATGATTAGTTAAAAAACTGCGGAGTTATTGAAAAAAAAAAATCGGATATTTAGAATGGGACACGCCAACGATTTATATTAGAAAAGGAAAGTATTTTAATATGATTAGTTAAAAAACAGCGGAGTTATTGAAAAAAAAAAATCGGATATTTAGAATGGGACGCCTTGATTTATATTAGAAAAGGAAAGTATTTTAATATGATTAGTTAAAAAACTGCGGAGTTATTGAAAAAAATCGGATATTTAGAATGGGACACGCCAGCGATTTATATTAGAAAAGGAAAGTATTTTAATATGATTAGTTAAAAAACTGCGGAGTTATTGAAAAAAAAATCGGATATTTAGAATGGGACACGCCAGCGATTTATATTAGAAAGGAAAGTATTTTAATATGATTAGTTAAAAAACTGCGGAGTTATTGAAAAAAAAAATCGGATATTTAGAATGGGACACGCCAGCGATTTATATTAGAAAAGGAAAGTCTGTTAATATGATTAGTTAAAAAACAGCGGAGTTATTGAAAAAAAATCGGATATTTAGAATGGGACACTTTAAGCGATTTGCCATATTAGAAAGGAAAATCTGTTAATATGATTAGTTAAAAAACAGCGGAGTTATTGAAAAAAAAAATCGGATATTTAGAATGGGACACGCCAGCGATTTATATTAGAAAAGGAAAGTCTGTTAATATGATTAGTTAAAAAACAGCGGAGTTATTGAAAAAAAAATCGGATATTTAGAATGGGACACGCCAGCGATTTATATTAGAAAAGGAAAGTCTGTTAATATGATTAGTTAAAAAACAGCGGAGTTATTGAAAAAAAAATCGGATATTTAGAATGGGACACGCCAGCGATTTATATTAGAAAAGGAAAGTATTTTAATATGATTAGTTAGTTAAAAAACTGCGGAGTTATTGAAAAAAAATCGGATATTTTAGAATGGGACACGCCAGCGATTTATATTAGAAAAGGAAAGTCTGTTAATATGATTAGTTAAAAAACAGCGGAGTTATTGAAAAAAAAATCGGATATTTAGAATGGGACACGCCAGCGATTTATATTAGAAAAGGAAAGTCTGTTAATATGATTAGTTAAAAAACAGCGGAGTTATTGAAAAAAAAAATCGGATATTTAGAATGGGACACGCCAGCGATTTATATTAGAAAAGGAAAGTCTGTTAATATGATTAGTTAAAAAACAGCGGAGTTATTGAAAAAAAAATCGGATATTTAGAATGGGACACGCCAGCGATTTATATTAGAAAAGGAAAGTCTGTTAATATGATTAGTTAAAAAACAGCGGAGTTATTGAAAAAAAAAATCGGATATTTAGAATGGGACACGCCAGCGATTTATATTAAGAAAGGAAAGTATTTTAATATGATTAGTTAAAAAACTGCGGAGTTATTGAAAAAAAAATCGGATATTTAGAATGGGACACGCCAGCGATTTATATTAGAAAAGGAAAGTATTTTAATATGATTAGTTAAAAAACTGCGGAGTTATTGAAAAAAAAAATCGGATATTAGAATGGGGACACGCCAGCGATTTATATTAGAAAAAGGAAAGTATTTTAATATGATTAGTTAAAAAACTGCGGAGTTATTGAAAAAAAAAATCGGATATTTAGAATGGGACACGCCAGCGATTTATATTAGAAAAGTATTTTAATATGATTAGTTAAAAAACTGCGGAGTTATTGAAAAAAAAAATCGGATATTTAGAATGGGACACGCCAGCGATTTATATTAGAAAAGGAAAGTATTTTAATATGATTAGTTAAAAAACTGCGGAGTTATTGAAAAAAAAAAAATCGGATATTTAGAATGGGACACGCCAGCGATTTATATTAGAAAAGGAAAGTATTTTAATATGATTGAATTTAAAAAACTGCGGAGTTATTGAAAAAAATCGGATATTTAGAATGGGACACGCCAGCGATTTATATTAGAAAAGGAAAGTATTTTAATATGATTAGTTAAAAAACTGCAGATTTATTGAAAAAAAAATCGGATATTTAGAATGGGACACGCCAGCGATTTATATTAGAAAAGGAAAGTCTGTTAATATGATTAGTTAAAAAACTGCGGAGTTATTGAAAAAAATCGGATATTTAGAATGGGACACGCCAGCGATTTATATTAGAAAAGGAAGGAAGTATTTTAATATGATTAGTTAAAAAAACTGCGGAGTTATTGAAAAAAAAATCGGATATTTAGAATGGGACACGCCAGCGATTTATATTGAAAAGGAAAGTATTTTTAATATGATTAGTTAAAAAACTGCGGAGTTATTGAAAAAAAAATCGGATATTTAGAATGGGACACGCCAGCGATTTATATTAGAAAAGGAAAGTCTGTTAATATGATTAGTTAAAAAACTGCGGAGTTATTGAAAAAAAAAATCGGATATTTAGAATGGGACACGCCGAATTTATATTAGAAAAGGAAAGTATTTTAATATGATTAGTTAAAAAACTGCGGAGTTATTGAAAAAAAAATCGGATATTTAGAATGGGCACGCCAGCGATTTATATTAGAAAAGGAAAGTATTTTAATATGATTAGTTAAAAAACTGCACGGAGTTATTGAAAAAAAAAATCGGATATTTAGAATGGGACACGCCAGCGATTTATATTAGAAAAAGGAAAGTATTTTAATATGATTAGTTAAAAAACTGCGGAGAGTATTGAAAAAAAAAATCGGATATTTAGAATGGGACACGCCAACGATTTATATTAGAAAAGGAAAGTCTGTTAATATGATTAGTTAAAAAACTGCGGAGTTATTGAAAAAAAAAAATCGGATATTTAGAATGGGACACGCCAGCGATTTATATTAGAAAAGGAAAGTATTTTAATATGATTAGTTAAAAAACTGCGAATTTAATGAAAAAAATCGGATATTTAGAATGGGACACGCCAGCGATTTATATTAGAAAAGGAAAGTATTTTAATATGATTAGTTAAAAAACTGCGGAGTTATTGAAAAAAAAAATCGGATATTTAGAATGGGACACGCCAGCGATTTATATTAGAAAGGAAAGTATTTTAATATGATTAGTTAAAAAACTGCGGAGTTATTGAAAAAAAAATCGGATATTTTAGAAATGGGACACGCCAGCGATTTATATTAGAAAAGGAAAGTATTTTAATATGATTAGTTAAAAAACTGCGGAGTTATTGAAAAAAAATCGGATATTTTAGAATGGGACACGCCAGCGATTTATATTAGAAAAGGAAAGTATTTTAATATGATTAGTTAAAAAACTGCGGAGTTATTGAAAAAAAAAATCGGATATTTAGAATGGGACACGCCAGCGATTTATATTAGAAAAGGAAAGTATTTTAATATGATTAGTTAAAAAACTGCGGAGTTATTGAAAAAAAAATCGGATATTTAGAATGGGACACGCCAGCGATTTATATTAGAAAAGGAAAGTATTTTAATATGATTAGTTAAAAAACTGCGGAGTTATTGAAAAAAAAAATCGGATATTTAAGATAGGACACGCCAGCGATTTATATTAGAAAAAGGAAAGTATTTTAATATGATTAGTTAAAAAACTGCGGAGTTATTGAAAAAAAAATCGGATATTTAGATAGGACACGCCAGCGATTTATATTAGAAAAGGAAAGTATTTTAATATGATTAGTTAAAAAACTGCGGAGTTATTGAAAAAAAAAATCGGATATTTAGAATGGGACACGCCAGCGATTTATATTAGAAAAGGAAAGTATTTTAATATGATTAGTTAAAAACTGCGGAGTTATTGAGAAAAAAATCGGATATTTAGAATGGGACACGCCAGCGATTTATATTAGAAAAGGAAAGTATTTTAATATGATTAGTTAAAAAACTGCGGAGTTATTGAAAAAAAAAATCGGATATTTAGAATGGGACACGCCAGCGATTTATATTAGAAAAGGAAAGTATTTTAATATGATTAGTTAAAAAACTGCGGAGTTATTGAAAAAAAATCGGATATTTAGAATGGGACACGCCAGCGATTTATATTAGAAAAGGAAAGTATTTTTAATATGATTAGTTAAAAAACTGCGGAGTTATTGAAAAAAAAATCGGATATTTAGAATGGGACACGCCAGCGATTTATATTAGAAAAGGAAAGTCTGTTAATATGATTAGTTAAAAAACTGCGGAGTTATTGAAAAAATCGGATATTTAGAATGGGACACGCCAGCGATTTATATTAGAAAAAGGAAAGTATTTTTAATATGATTAGTTAAAAAACTGCGGAGTTATTGAAAAAAAAATCGGATATTTAGAATGGGACACGCCAGCGATTTATATTAGAAAGGAAAAGTATTTTAATATGATTAGTTAAAAAACAGCGGAGTTATTGAAAAAAAAATCGGATATTTAGAATGGGACACGCCAGCGATTTATATTAGAAAAGTATTTTAATATGATTAGTTAAAAAACTGCGGAGTTATTGAAAAAAAAATCGGATATTTAAGAATGGGACACGCCAGCGATTTATATTAGAAAAGGAAAGTCTGTTAATATGATTAGTTAAAAAACTGCGGAGTTATTGAAAAAAAAAATCGGATATTTAGAATGGGACACGCCAGCGATTTATATTAGAAAAGGAAAGTATTTTTAATATGATTAGTTAAAAAACTGCAGGTTATTGAAAAAAAAATCGGATATTTAGAATGGAACACGCCAGCGATTTATATTAGAAAAGGAAAGTATTTTAATATGATTAGTTAAAAAACTGCGGAGTTATTGAAAAAAAAATCGGATATTTAGAATGGGACACGCCAGCGATTTATATTAGAAAAGGAAAGTATTTTAATATGATTAGTTAAAAAACAGCGGAGTTATTGAAAAAAAATCGGATATTTAGAATGGGACACGCCAGCGATTTATATTAGAAAAGGAAAGTATTTTAATATGATTAGTTAAAAAACAGCGGAGTTATTGAAAAAAAAATCGGATATTTAGAATGGGACACGCCAGCGATTTATATTAGAAAAGGAAAGTATTTTAATATGATTAGTTAAAAAACTGCGGGTTATTGAAAAAAATCGGATATTTAGAATGGGACACGCCAGCGATTTATATTAGAAAAGGAAAGTCTGTTAATATGATTAGTTAAAAAACTGCGGAGTTATTGAAAAAAATCGGATATTTAGAATGGGACACGCCAGCGATTTATATTAGAAAAGGAAAGTATTTTTAATATGATTAGTTAAAAAACTGCGGAGTTATTGAAAAAAAAATCGGATATTTAGAATGGGACACGCCAGCGATTTATATTAGAAAAGGAAAGTATTTTAATATGATTAGTTAAAAAACAGCGGAGTTATTGAAAAAAAAAATCGGATATTTAGAATGGGACACGCCAGCGATTTATATTAGAAAAGGAAAGTATTTTAATATGATTAGTTAAAAAACTGCGGAGTTATTGAAAAAAAAATCGGATATTTAGAATGGGACACGCCAGCGATTTATATTAGAAAAGAGTATTTTAATATGATTAGTTAAAAAACTGCGGAGTTATTGAAAAAAAATCGGATATTTAGAATGGGACACGCCAGCGATTTATATTAGAAAAGGAAAGTATTTTAATATGATTAGTTAAAAAACAGCGGAGTTATTGAAAAAAAAATCGGATATTTAGAGATAGGACACGCCAGCGATTTATATTAGAAAAGGAAAGTCTGTTAATATGATTAGTTAAAAAACTGCGGAGTTATTGAAAAAAAAAATCGGATATTTAGAATGGGACACGCCAGCGATTTATATTAAGAAAGAGGAAAGTATTTTAATATGATTAGTTAAAAAACTGCGGAGTTATTGAAAAAAAATCGGATATTTAGAATGGGACACGCAGCGATTTATATTAGAAAAGGAAAGTCTGTTAATATGATTAGTTAAAAAACTGCGGAGTTATTGAAAAAAAAAATCGGATATTTAGAATGGGACACGCCAGCGATTTATATTAGAAAAGGAAAGTATTTTAATATGATTAGTTAAAAAACAGCGGAGTTATTGAAAAAAAATCGGATATTTAGAATGGGACACGCCAGCGATTTATATTAGAAAAGGAAAGTCTGTTAATATGATTAGTTAAAAAACTGCGGAGTTATTGAAAAAAAAAATCGGATATTTAGAATGGGACACGCCAGCGATTTATATTAGAAAAGTATTTTTAATATGATTAGTTAAAAAACAGCGGAGTTATTGAAAAAAAAATCGGATATTTAGAATGGGACACGCCAGCGATTTATATTAGAAAAGGAAAGTCTGTTAATATGATTAGTTAAAAAACTGCGGAGTTATTGAAAAAAAAAATCGGATATTTAGAATGGGACACGCCAGCGATTTATATTAGAAAAGGAAAGTATTTTTTAATATGATTAGTTAAAAAACAGCGGAGTTATTGAAAAAAAAATCGGATATTTAGAATGGGACACGCCAGCGATTTATATTAGAAAAGGAAAGTCTGTTAATATGATTAGTTAAAAAACTGCGGAGTTATTGAAAAAAAAAATCGGATATTTAGAATGGGACACGCCAGCGATTTATATTAGAAAAAGGAAAGTATTTTAATATGATTAGTTAAAAAACAGCGGAGTTATTGAAAAAAAAAAATCGGATATTTAGAATGGGACACGCCAGCGATTTATATTAGAAAAGGAAAGTCTGTTAATATGATTAGTTAAAAAACTGCGGAGTTATTGAAAAAAAAAATCGGATATTTAGAATGGGACACGCCAGCGATTTATATTAGAAAAGGAAAGTATTTTAATATGATTAGTTAAAAAACTGCGGAGTTATTGAAAAAAAAATCGGATATTTAGAATGGGACACGCCAGCGATTTATATTAGAAAAGGAAAGTATTTTAATATGATTAGTTAAAAAACTGCGGAGTTATTGAAAAAAAAAATCGGATATTTAGGAGATGGGACACGCCAGCGATTTATATTAGAAAAGGGAAAGTATTTTAATATGATTAGTTAAAAAACTGCGGAGTTATTGAAAAAAAAAATCGGATATTTTAGAAATGGGACACGCCAGCGATTTATAGAAAAGGAAAGTATTTTAATATGATTAGTTAAAAAACAGCGGAGTTATTGAAAAAAAATCGGATATTTAGAATGGGACACGCCAGCGATTTATATTAGAAAAGGAAAGTATTTTAATATGATTAGTTAAAAAACAGCGGAGTTATTGAAAAAAAAATCGGATATTTAGAATGGGACACGCCAACCTTGATTTATATTAGAAAAGGAAAGTATTTTAATATGATTAGTTAAAAAACAGCGGAGTTATTGAAAAAAATCGGATATTTAGAATGGGACACGCCAGCGATTTATATTAGAAAAGGAAAGTATTTTAATATGATTAGTTAAAAAACAGCGGAGTTATTGAAAAAAAAATCGGATATTTGGAATGGGACACGCCAGCGATTTATATTAGAAAAGGAAAGTATTTTAATATGATTAGTTAAAAAACAGCGGAGTTATTGAAAAAAAAAATCGGATATTTAGAATGGGTTACGCCAGCGATTTATATTAGAAGAAGAGTATTTTAATATGATTAGTTAAAAAACAGCGGAGTTATTGAAAAAAAATCGGATATTTAGAATGGGACACGCCAGCGATTTATATTAGAAAAGGAAAGTCTGTTAATATGATTAGTTAAAAAACTGCGGAGTTATTGAAAAAAAAATCGGATATTTAGAATGGGACACGCCAGCGATTTATATTAGAAAAGGAAAGTATTTTTAATATGATTAGTTAAAAAACTGCGGAGTTATTGAAAAAAAAATCGGATATTTAGAATGGGACACGCCAGCGATTTATATTAGAAAAGGAAAGTATTTTAATATGATTAGTTAAAAAACTGCGGAGTTATTGAAAAAAAAAATCGGATATTTAGAATGGGACACGCCAGCGATTTATATTAAGAAAGGAAAGTATTTTAATATGATTAGTTAAAAAACTGCGGAGTTATTGAAAAAAAAAATCGGATATTTAGAATGGGACACGCCAGCGATTTATATTAGAAAAGGAAAGTATTTTAATATGATTAGTTAAAAAACTGCGGAGTTATTGAAAAAAAATCGGATATTTAGAATGGGACACGCCAGCGATTTATATTAGAAAAGGAAAGTATTTTAATATGATTAGTTAAAAAACTGCGGAGTTATTGAAAAAAAAAATCGGATATTTAGAATGGGACACGCCAGCGATTTATATTAGAAAAGGAAAGTCTGTTAATATGATTAGTTAAAAAACTGCGGAGTTATTGAAAAAAAAATCGGATATTTAGAATGGGACACGCCAGCGATTTATATTAGAAAAGGAAAGTATTTTAATATGATTAGTTAAAAAACAGCGGAGTTATTGAAAAAATCGGATATTTAGAATGGGACACGCCAGCGATTTATATTAGAAAAGGAAAGTCTGTTAATATGATTAGTTAAAAAAAAACTGCGGAGTTATTGAAAAAAAAAATCGGATATTTAGAATGGGACACGCCAGCGATTTATATTAGAAAAGGAAAGTATTTTAATATGATTAGTTAAAAAACTGCGGAGAGTTATTGAAAAAAAAATCGGATATTTAGAATGGGACACGCCAGCGATTTATATTAGAAAAGGAAAAGTATTTTAATATGATTAGTTAAAAAACTGCGGAGTTATTGAAAAAAAAATCGGATATTTAGAATGGGACACGCCAGCGATTTATATTAGAAAAGGAAAGTATTTTAATATGATTAGTTAAAAAACTGCGGAGTTATTGAAAAAAAATCGGATATTTAGAATGGGACACGCCAGCGATTTATATTAGAAAAGGAAAGTATTTTTAATATGATTAGTTAAAAAACTGCGGAGTTATTGAAAAAAAAATCCAATAAGGATATTTAGAATAGGACACGCCAGCGATTTATATTAGAAAAGGAAAGTCTGTTAATATGATTAGTTAAAAAACTGCGGAGTTATTGAAAAAAAATCGGATATTTAGAATGGGACACGCCAGCGATTTATATTAGAAAAGGAAAGTATTTTAATATGATTAGTTAAAAAACTGCCAGTTATTGAAAAAAAAATCGGATATTTAGAATGGGACACGCCAGCGATTTATATTAGAAAAGGAAAGTCTGTTAATATGATTAGTTAAAAAACTGCGGAGTTATTGAAAAAAAAAATCGGATATTTAGAATGGGACACGCCAGCGATTTATATTAGAAAAGGAAAGTATTTTAATATGATTAGTTAAAAAACTGCGGAGTTATTGAAAAAAAAATCGGATATTTGAATGGGACACGCCAGCGATTTATATTAGAAAAGGAAAGTCTGTTAATATGATTAGTTAAAAAAC
The DNA here is from genome assembly GCA_037127315.1 of Ascarosepion bandense. Classification (NCBI taxonomy): domain Eukaryota; kingdom Metazoa; phylum Mollusca; class Cephalopoda; order Sepiida; family Sepiidae; genus Ascarosepion; species Ascarosepion bandense. The sequence goes on along the minus strand of JBBBDQ010018148.1, from coordinate 18,510 downwards.
TGCGGAGTTATTGAAAAAAAATCGGATATTTAGAATGGGACACGCCAGCGATTTATATTAGAAAAGGAAAGTATTTTAATATGATTAGTTAAAAAACTGCGGAGTTATTGAAAAAAAAATCGGATATTTAGAATGGGACACGCCAGCGATTTATATTAGAAAAGGAAAGTCTGTTAATATGATTAGTTAAAAAACTGCGGAGTTATTGAAAAAAAAATCGGATATTTAGAATGGGACACGCCAGCGATTTATATTAGAAAAGGAAAGTATTTTAATATGATTAGTTAAAAAACAGCGGAGTTATTGAAAAAAAAATCGGATATTTAGAATGGGATACGCCAGCGATTTATATTAGAAAAGGAAAGTATTTTAATATGATTAGTTAAAAAACTGCGGAGTTATTGAAAAAAAAAATCGGATATTTAGAATGGGACACGCCAGCGATTTATATTAGAAAAGGAAAGTATTTTAATACTGATTAGTTAAAGAACTGCGGAGTTATTGAAAAAAAATCGGATATTTAGAATGGGACACGCCAGCGATTTATATTAGAAAAGGAAAGTCTGTTAATATGATTAGTTAAAAAACTGCGGGTTATTGAAAAAAAAATCGGATATTTAGAATGGGACACGCCAGCGATTTATATTAGAAAAGGAAAGTATTTTAATATGATTAGTTAAAAAACTGCGGAGTTATTGAAAAAAAAAATCGGATATTTAGAATGGGACACGCCAGCGATTTATATTAGAAAAGGAAAGTCTGTTAATATGATTAGTTAAAAAACTGCGGAGTTATTGAAAAAAAAAATCGGATATTTAGAATGGGACACGCCAGCGATTTATATTAGAAAAAGGAAAGTATTTTAATATGATTAGTTAAAAACAGCGGAGTTATTGAAAAAAAAATCGGATATTTAGAATGGGACACGCCAGCGATTTATATTAGAAAGGAAAGTATTTTAATATGATTAGTTAAAAAACTGCGGAGTTATTGAAAAAAAAATCGGATATTTAGAATGGGACACGCCAGCGATTTATATTAGAAAAGGAAAGTATTTTAATATGATTAGTTAAAAAACTGCGGAGTTATTGAAAAAAAAAATCGGATATTTAGAATGGGACACGCCAGCGATTTATATTAGAAAAGGAAAGTATTTTAATATGATTAGTTAAAAAACTGCGGAGTTATTGAAAAAAAAAATCGGATATTTAGAATGGGACACGCCAGCGATTTATATTAGAAAAGTCTGTTAATATGATTAGTTAAAAAACTGCGGAGTTATTGAAAAAAAAAAAATCGGATATTTAGAATGGGACACGCCAGCGATTTATATTAGAAAAGGAAAGTATTTTAATATGATTAGTTAAAAAACTGCGGAGTTATTGAAAAAAAAATCGGATATTTAGAATGCGGCATTTTGCCAACGATTTTATATTAGGAAAGGAAAGTATTTTAATATGATTAGTTAAAAAACTGCGGAGTTATTGAAAAAAAAAATCGGATATTTAGAATGGGACACGCCAGCGATTTATATTAGAAAAGGAAAGTATTTTAATATGATTAGTTAAAAAACTGCGGAGTTATTGAAAAAAAAAATCGGATATTTAGAATGGGACACGCCAGCGATTTATATTAGAAAAGGAAAGTATTTTAATATGATTAGTTAAAAAACTGCGGAGTTATTGAAAAAAAAATCGGATATTTAGAATGGGACACGCCAACGATTTATATTAGAAAAAGGAAAGTATTTTAATATGATTAGTTAAAAAACTGCGGAGTTATTGAAAAAAAAATCGGATATTTAGAATGGGACACGCCAGCGATTTATATTAGAAAAGGAAAGTATTTTAATATGATTAGTTAAAAAACTGCGGAGTTATTGAAAAAAAAAAAATCGGATATTTAGAATAGGACACGCCAGCGATTTATATTAGAAAAGGAAAGTATTTTAATATGATTAGTTAAAAAACAGCGGAGTTATTGAAAAAAAAAATCGGATATTTAGAATGGGACACGCCAGCGATTTATATTAGAAAAGAGAGGAAAGTATTTTAATATGATTAGTTAAAAAACAGCGGAGTTATTGAAAAAAAAAATCGGATATTTAGAATGGGACACGCCAGCGATTTATATTAGAAAAGGAAAGTATTTTAATATGATTGGTTAAAAACGGCGGAGTTATTGAAAAAAAAATCGGATATTTAGAATGGGACACGCCAGCGATTTATATTAGAAAAGGAAAGTATTTTAATATGATTAGTTAAAAAACAGCGGAGTTATTGAAAAAAAAAATCGGATATTTAGAATGGGACACGCCAGCGATTTATATTAGAAAAGGAAAGTCTGTTAATATGATTAGTTAAAAAACTGCGGAGTTATTGAAAAAAAAAATCGGATATTTAGAATGGGACACGCCAGCGATTTATATTAGAAAAGGAAAGTATTTTAATATGATTAGTTAAAAAACTGCGGAGTTATTGAAAAAAAAATCGGATATTTAGAATGGGACACGCCAGCGATTTATATTAGAAAAGGAAAGTATTTTAATATGATTAGTTAAAAAACTGCGGAGTTATTGAAAAAAAATCGGATATTTAGAATGGGACACGCCAGCGATTTATATTAGAAAAGGAAAGTATTTTAATATGATTAGTTAAAAAACTGCGGAGTTATTGAAAAAAATCGGATATTTAGAATGGGACACGCCAGCGATTTATATTAGAAAAGGAAAGTATTTTAATATGATTAGTTAAAAAACTGCGGAGTTATTGAAAAAAAAAATCGGATATTTAGAATGGGACACGCCAGCGATTTATATTAGAAAAGGAAAGTATTTTAATATGATTAGTTAAAAAACTGCGGAGTTATTGAAAAAAAAATCGGATATTTAGAATGGGACACGCCAGCGTTTATATTAGAAAAGGAAAGTCTGTTAATATGATTAGTTAAAAAACTGCGGAGTTATTGAAAAAAAAATCGGATATTTAGAATGGGACACGCCAGCGATTTATATTAGAAAAGGAAAGTATTTTAATATGATTAGTTAAAAAACAGCGGAGTTATTGAAAAAAATCGGATATTTAGAATGGGACACGCCAGCGATTTATATTAGAAAAGGAAAGTCTGTTAATATGATTAGTTAAAAAACTGCGGAGTTAGTGAAAAAAAAAAATCGGATATTTAGAATGGGACACGCCAGCGATTTATATTAGAAAAGGAAAGTATTTTAATATGATTAGTTAAAAAACTGCGGAGTTATTGAAAAAAAAATCGGATATTTAGAATGGGACACGCCAGCGATTTATATTAGAAAAGGAAAGTATTTTAATATGATTAGTTAAAAAACTGCCGGAGTTATTGAAAAAAAAAATCGGATATTTAGAATGGGACACGCCAGCGATTTATATTAGAAAAGGAAAGTATTTTAATATGATTAGTTAAAAAACTGCGGAGTTATTGAAAAAAAAAATCGGATATTTAGAATGGGACACGCCAGCGATTTATATTAGAAAAGGAAAAGTATTTTAATATGATTAGTTAAAAAACTGCGGAGTTATTGAAAAAAAAATCGGATATTTAGAGATAGGACACGCCAGCGATTTATATTAGAAAAGGAAAGTCTGTTAATATGATTAGTTAAAAAACTGCGGAGTTATTGAAAAAAAAATCGGATATTTAGAATGGGACACGCCAGCGATTTATATTAGAAAAGGGAAAGTATTTTAATATGATTAGTTAAAAAACTGCGGAGTTATTGAAAAAAAAAATCGGATATTTAGAATGGGACACGCCAGCGAATTTATATTAGAAAAGGAAAGTCTGTTAATATGATTAGTTAAAAAACTGCGGAGTTATTGAAAAAAAAAATCGGATATTTAGAATGGGACACGCCAGCGATTTATATTAGAAAAGGAAAGTATTTTAATATGATTGGATTAAAAAACTGCGGAGTTATTGAAAAAAAAAATCGGATATTTAGAATGGGACACGCCAGCGATTTATATTAGAAAAGGAAAGTCTGTTAATATGATTAGTTAAAAAACTGCGGAGTTATTGAAAAAAAAAATCGGATATTTAGAATGGGACACGCCAGCGATTTATATTAGAAAAGGAAAGTATTTTAATATGATTAGTTAAAAAACTGCGGAGTTATTGAAAAAAAAATCGGATATTTAGAATGGGACACGCCAACCGATTTATATTAGAAAAGGAAAGTCTGTTAATATGATTAGTTAAAAAACTGCGGAGTTATTGAAAAAAAAAATCGGATATTTAGAATGGGACACGCCAGCGATTTATATTAGAAAAGGAAAGTATTTTAATATGATTAGTTAAAAAACAGCGGAGTTATTGAAAAAAAAATCGGATATTTAGAATGGGACACGCCGAATTTATATTAGAAAAGGAAAGTATTTTAATATGATTAGTTAAAAAACTGCGGAGTTATTGAAAAAAAAAATCGGATATTTAGAATGGGACACGCCAGCGATTTATATTAGAAAAGGAAAGTATTTTAATATGATTAGTTAAAAAACTGCGGAGTTATTGAAAAAAAAAATCGGATATTTAGAATGGGACACGCCAGCGATTTATATTAGAAAAGGAAAGTCTGTTAATATGATTAGTTAAAAAACTGCGGAGTTATTGAAAAAAAAAATCGGATATTTAGAATGGGACACGCCAGCGATTTATATTAGAAAAGGAAAGTATTTTAATATGATTAGTTAAAAAACTGCGGAGTTATTGAAAAAAAAAATCGGATATTTAGAATGGGACACGCCAATGATTTATATTAGAAAAGGAAAGTCTGTTAATATGATTAGTTAAAAAACTGCGGAGTTATTGAAAAAAAAAATCGGATATTTAGAATGGGACACGCCAGCGATTTATATTAGAAAAGGAAAGTATTTTAATATGATTAGTTAAAAAACAGCGGAGTTATTGAAAAAAAAATCGGATATTTAGAATGGGACACGCCAGCGATTTATATTAGAAAAGGAAAGTATTTTAATATGATTAGTTAAAAAACTGCGGAGTTATTGAAAAAAAAATCGGATATTTAGAATGGGACACGCCAGCGATTTATATTAGAAAAGGAAAGTATTTTAATATGATTAGTTAAAAAACTGCGGAGTTATTGAAAAAAAAATCGGATATTTAGAATGGGACACGCCAGCGATTTATATTAGAAAAGGAAAGTATTTTAATATGATTAGTTAAAAAACTGCGGAGTTATTGAAAAAAAAAATCGGATATTTAGAATGGGACACGCCAGCGATTTATATTAGAAAAGGAAAGTCTGTTAATATGATTAGTTAAAAAACTGCGGAGTTATTGAAAAAAAAAATCGGATATTTAGAATGGGACACGCCAGCGATTTATATTAGAAAAGGAAAGTATTTTAATATGATTAGTTAAAAAACTGCCGGAGTTATTGAAAAAAAAAATCGGATATTTAGAATGGGACACGCCAGCGATTTATATTAGAAAAGGAAAGTATTTTAATATGATTAGTTAAAAAACTGCGGAGTTATTGAAAAAAAAAATCGGATATTTAGAATGGGACACGCCAGCGATTTATATTAGAAAAGGAAAAGTATTTTAATATGATTAGTTAAAAAACTGCGGAGTTATTGAAAAAAAAATCGGATATTTAGAATGGGACACGCCAGCGATTTATATTAGAAAAGGAAAGTATTTTAATATGATTAGTTAAAAAACTGCGGAGTTATTGAAAAAAAAAATCGGATATTTAGAATGGGACACGCCAGCGATTTATATTAGAAAAGGAAAGTATTTTAATATGATTAGTTAAAAAACTGCGGAGTTATTGAAAAAAAAAATCGGATATTTAGAATGGGACACGCCAGCGATTTATATTAGAAAAGGAAAGTATTTTAATATGATTAGTTAAAAAACTGCGGAGTTATTGAAAAAAAAAATCGGATATTTAGAATGGGACACGCCAGCGATTTATGTTAGAAAAGGAAAGTATTTTAATATGATTGATTAAAAAACTGCGGAGTTATTGAAAAAAAAATCGGATATTTAGAATGGGACACGCCAGCGATTTATATTAGAAAAGGAAAGTATTTTAATATGATTAGTTAAAAAACTGCGGAGTTATTGAAAAAAAAAATCGGATATTTAGAATGGGACACGCCAGCGATTTATATTAGAGAAAGGAAAGTATTTTAATATGATTAGTTAAAAAACTGCGAGTTATTGAAAAAAAAAATCGGATATTTAGAATGGGACACGCCAGCGATTTATATTAGAAAAGGAAAGTATTTTAATATGATTAGTTAAAAAACTGCGGAGTTATTGAAAAAAAAAATCGGATATTTAGAATGGGACACGCCAGCGATTTATATTAGAAAAGGAAAGTATTTTAATATGATTAGTTAAAAAACTGCGGAGTTATTGAAAAAAAATCGGATATTTAGAATGGGACACGCCAGCGATTTATATTAGAAAAGGGAAAGTATTTTAATATGATTAGTTAAAAAACTGCGGAGTTATTGAAAAAAAAAATCGGATATTTAGAATGGGACACGCCAGCGATTTATATTAGAAAAGGAAAGTATTTTAATATGATTAGTTAAAAAACTGCGGAGTTATTGAAAAAAAAAATCGGATATTTAGAATGGGACACGCCAGCGATTTATATTAGAAAAGGAAAGTATTTTAATATGATTAGTTAAAAAACTGCGGAGTTATTGAAAAAAAAAATCGGATATTTAGAATGGGACACGCCAGCGATTTATATTAGAAAAGGAAAGTATTTTAATATGATTAGTTAAAAAACTGCGGAGTTATTGAAAAAAAAAATCGGATATTTAGAATGGGACACGCCAGCGATTTATATTAGAAAAGGAAAGTATTTTAATATGATTAGTTAAAAAACTGCGGAGTTATTGAAAAAAAAAAATCGGATATTTAGAATGGGACACGCCAGCGATTTATATTAGAAAAGGAAAGTATTTTAATATGATTAGTTAAAAAACTGCGGAGTTATTGAAAAAAAAAATCGGATATTTAGAATGGGACACGCCAGCGATTTATATTAGAAAAGGAAAGTATTTTAATATGATTAGTTAAAAAACTGCGGAGTTATTGAAAAAAAAAATCGGATATTTAGAATGGGACACGCCAGCGATTTATATTAGAAAAAGGAAAGTATTTTAATATGATTAGTTAAAAAACTGCGGAGTTATTGAAAAAAAAAATCGGATATTTAGAATGGGACACGCCAGCGATTTATATTAGAAGAGAAGTATTTTAATATGATTAGTTAAAAAACTGCGGAGTTATTGAAAAAAAAAATCGGATATTTAGAATGGGACACGCCAGCGATTTATATTAGAAAAGGAAAGTATTTTAATATGATTAGTTAAAAAACTGCGGAGTTATTGAAAAAAAAAATCGGATATTTAGAATGGGACACGCCAGCGATTTATATTAGAAAAGGAAAGTATTTTAATATGATTAGTTAAAAAACTGCGGAGTTATTGAAAAAAAAAATCGGATATTTAGAATGGGACACGCCAGCGATTTATATTAGAAAAGGGAAAGTATTTTAATATGATTAATTAAAAAACTGCGGAGTTATTGAAAAAAATCGGATATTTAGAATGGGACACGCCAACGTTTTATATTAGAAAAAGGAAAAGTATTTTAATATGATTAGTTAAAAAACTGCGGAGTTATTGAAAAAAAAAATCGGATATTTAGAATGGGACACGCCAGCGATTTATATTAGAAAAGGAAAGTATTTTAATATGATTAGTTAAAAAACTGCGGAGTTATTGAAAAAAAAAAATCGGATATTTAGAATGGGACACGCCAGCGATTTATATTAGAAAAGGAAAGTATTTTTTAATATGATTAGTTAAAAAACTGCGGAGTTATTGAAAAAAAAAATCGGATATTTAGAATGGGACACGCCAGCGATTTATATTAGAAAAGGAAAGTATTTTTTTAATATGATTAGTTAAAAAACTGCGGAGTTATTGAAAAAAAAATCGGATATTTAGAATGGGACACGCCAGCGATTTATATTAGAAAAGGAGAAAGTATTTTAATATGATTAGTTAAAAAACTGCGGAGTTATTGAAAAAAAAAAATCGGATATTTAGAATGGGACACGCCAGCGATTTATATTAGAAAAGGAAAGTATTTTAATATGATTAGTTAAAAAACTGCACGGAGTTATTGAAAAAAAAAATCGGATATTTAGAATGGGACACGCCAGCGATTTATATTAGAAAAGGGAAAGTATTTTAATATGATTAGTTAAAAAACTGCGGAGTTATTGAAAAAAAAAATCGGATATTTAGAATGGGACACGCCAGCGATTTATATTAGAAAAGGAAAGTATTTTAATATGATTAGTTAAAAAACTGCGGAGTTATTGAAAAAAAAAATCGGATATTTAGAATGGGACACGCCAGCGATTTATATTAGAAAAGGAAAGTATTTTAATATGATTAGTTAAAAAACTGCGGAGTTATTGAAAAAAAAATCGGATATTTAGAATGGGACACGCCAGCGATTTATATTAGAAAAGGAAAGTATTTTAATATGATTAGTTAAAAAACTGCGGAGTTATTGAAAAAAAATCGGATATTTAGAATGGGACACGCCAGCGATTTATATTAGAAAAGGAAAGTATTTTAATATGATTAGTTAAAAAACTGCGAGGTTATTGAAAAAAAAAATCGGATATTTAGAATGGGACACGCCAGCGATTTATATTAGAAAAGGAAAGTATTTTAATATGATTAGTTAAAAAACTGCGGAGTTATTGAAAAAAAATCGGATATTTAGAATGGGACACGCCAGCGATTTATATTAGAAAAGGAAAGTATTTAATATGATTAGTTAAAAAACTGCGGAGTTATTGAAAAAAAAATCGGATATTTAGAATGGGACACGCCAGCGATTTATATTAGAAAAGGAAAGTATTTTAATATGATTAGTTAAAAAACTGCGGAGTTATTGAAAAAAAAAATCGGATATTTAGAATGGGACACGCCAGCGATTTATATTAGAAAAGGAAAGTATTTTAATATGATTAGTTAAAAAACTGCGGAGTTATTGAAAAAAAATCGGATATTTAGAATGGGACACGCCAGCGATTTATATTAGAAAAGGAAAGTCTGTTAATATGATTAGTTAAGTTATTGAAAAAAAAAATCGGATATTTAGAATGGGACACGCCAGCGATTTATATTAGAAAAGGAAAGAGTCTGTTAATATGATTAGTTAAAAAACTGCGGAGTTATTGAAAAAAAAAATCGGATATTTAGAATGGGACACGCCAGCGATTTATATTAAGAAAGGAAAGTATTTTAATATGATTAGTTAAAAAACTGCGGAGTTATTGAAAAAAAAAATCGGATATTTAGAATGGGACACGCCAGCGATTTATATTAGAAAGGAAAGTATTTTAATATGATTAGTTAAAAAACAGCGGAGTTATTGAAAAAAAATCGGATATTTAGAATGGGACACGCCAGCGATTTATATTAGAAAAGGAAAGTATTTTAATATGATTAGTTAAAAAACTGCGGAGTTATTGAAAAAAAAATCGGATATTTAGAATGGGACACGCCAGCGATTTATATTAGAAAAGGAAAGTATTTTAATATGATTAGTTAAAAAACTGCGGAGTTATTGAAAAAAAAAATCGGATATTTAGAATGGGACACGCCAGCGATTTATATTAGAAAAGGAAAGTATTTTAATATGATTAGTTAAAAAACTGCGGAGTTATTGAAAAAAAAAATCGGATATTTAGAATGGGACACGCCAGCGATTTATATTAGAAAAGGAAAGTATTTTAATATGATTAGTTAAAAAACTGCGGAGTTATTGAAAAAAAAAATCGGATATTTAGAATGGGACACGCCAGCGATTTATATTAGAAAAGGAAAGTATTTTAATATGATTAGTTAAAAAACTGCGGAGTTATTGAAAAAAAAAATCGGATATTTAGAATGGGACACGCCAGCGATTTATATTAGAAAAAGGAAAGTCTGTTAATATGATTAGTTAAAAAACTGCAGTTATTGAAAAAAAAAAATCGGATATTTAGAATGGGACACGCCAGCGATTTATATTAGAAAAGGAAAGTATTTTAATATATACAGTTAGTTAAAAAACTGCGGAGTTATTGAAAAAAAAATCGGATATTTAGAATGGGACACGCCAGCGATTTGTATTAGAAAAGGAAAGTCTGTTAATATGATTAGTTAAAAAACTGCGGAGTTATTGAAAAAAAAAATCGGATATTTAGAATGGGACACGCCAGCGATTTATATTAGAAAAGGAAAGTATTTTAATATGATTAGTTAAAAAACTGCGGAGTTATTGAAAAAAAAATCGGATATTTAGAATGGGACACGCCAGCGATTTATATTAGAAAAGGAAAGTATTTTTAATATGATTAGTTAAAAAACTGCGGAGTTATTGAAAAAAAAAATCGGATATTTAGAATGAGACCGCCAGCGATTTATATTAGAAAAGGAAAGTATTTTAATATGATTAGTTAAAAAACTGCGGAGTTATTGAAAAAAAAAATCGGATATTTAGATAAGGACACGCCAGCGATTTATGTTAGAAAGGGGAAAGTCTGTTAATATGATTAGTTAAAAACTGCGGAGTTATTGAAAAAAAAAATCCGGATATTTAGAATGGGACACGCCAGCGATTTATATTAGAAAAAGGAAAGTATTTTTAATATGATTAGTTAAAAAACTGCCAGGTTATTGAAAAAAAAATCGGATATTCAGAATGGGACACGCCAGCGATTTATATTAGAAAGGGAAAGTATTTTAATATGATTAGTTAAAAAACTGCGGAGTTATTGAAAAAAAATCGGATATTTTGAATGGGACACGCCAGCGATTTATATTAGAAAAGGAAAAGTCTGTTAATATGATTAGTTAAAAAACTGCGGAGTTATTGAAAAAAAAATCGGATATTTAGAATGGGACACGCCAGCGATTTATATTAGAAAAGGGAAAGTTTTAATATGATTAGTTAAAAAACAGCGGAGTTATTGAAAAAAAAATCGGATATTTAGAATGGGACACGCCAGCGTTTATATTAAGAAAAGGAGAAGTATTTTAATATGATTAGTTAAAAAACTGCGGAGTTATTGAAAAAAAAAATCGGATATTTAGAATGGGACACGCCAGCGATTTATATTAGAAAAGGAAAGTCTGTTAATATGATTAGTTAAAAAACTGCGGAGTTATTGAAAAAAATCCGGATATTTAGAATGGGACACGCCGGCAGTTTATATTAGAAAGGGAAAGTATTTTAATATGATTAGTTAAAAAACAGCGGAGTTATTGAAAAAAAAATCGGATATTTAGAATGGGACACGCCAGCGATTTATATTAGAAAAGGAAAGTATTTTAATATGATTAGTTAAAAAACTGCGGAGTTATTGAAAAAAAAAATCGGATATTTAGAATGGGACACGCCAGCGATTTATATTAGAAAAGGAAAGTCTGTTAATATGATTAAGTTAAAAAACTGCGGAGTTATTGAAAAAAAAATCGGATATTTAGAATGGGACACGCCAGCGATTTATATTGAAAAGGAAAGTCTGTTAATATGATTAGTTAAAAAACTGCGGAGTTATTGAAAAAAAAAATCGGATATTTAGAATGGGACACGCCAGCGATTTATATTAGAAAAGGGAAAGTATTTTAATATGATTAGTTAAAAAACAGCGGAGTTATTGAAAAAAAAAATCGGATATTTGGAATGGGGTTACGCCAGCGATTTATATTAGAAAAGGAAAGTCTGTTAATATGATTGGCGATTAAAAAACAGCGGAGTTATTGAAAAAAAAAAATCGGATATTTAGAATGGGACACGCCAGCGATTTATATTAGAAAAGGAAAAGTCTGTTAATATGATTAGTTAAAAAACAGCGGAGTTATTGAAAAAAAAATCGGATATTTAGAATGGGACACGCCAGCGATTTATATTAGAAAAGGAAAGTCTGTTAATATGATTAGTTAAAAAACAGCGGAGTTATTGAAAAAAAAATCGGATATTTAGAATGGGACACGCCAGCGATTTATATTAGAAAAGGAAAGTCTGTTAATATGATTAGTTAAAAAACAGCGGAGTTATTGAAAAAAAATCGGATATTTAGAATGGGACACGCCAGCGATTTATATTAGAAAAGGAAAGTATTTTAATATGATTAGTTAAAAAACTGCGGAATCTCTGAAAAAAAAATCGGATATTTAGAATGGGACACGCCAGCGATTTATATTAGAAAAGGAAAGTCTGTTAATATGATTAGTTAAAAAACTGCGGAGTTATTGAAAAAAAAATCGGATATTTAGAATGGGACACGCCAGCGATTTATATTAGAAAAGGAAAGTATTTTAATATGATTAGTTAAAAAACTGCGGAGTTATTGAAAAAAATCGGATATTTAGAATGGGACACGCCAGCGATTTATATTAGAAAAGGAAAGTATTTTAATATGATTAGTTAAAAAACAGCGGAGTTATTGAAAAAAAAATCGGATATTTAGAATGGGACACGCCAGCGATTTATATTAGAAAAGGAAAGTCTGTTAATATGATTAGTTTAAAAAAACAGCGGAGTTATTGAAAAAAAAATCGGATATTTAGAATGGGACACGCCAGCGATTTATATTAGAAAAGGAAAGTCTGTTAATATGATTAGTTAAAAAACAGCGGAGTTATTGAAAAAAAAAATCGGATATTTAGAATGGGACACGCCAGCGATTTATATTAGAAAAGGAAAGTCTGTTAATATGATTAGTTAAAAAACAGCGGAGTTATTGAAAAAAAAATCGGATATTTAGAATGGGACACGCCAGCGATTTATATTAGAAAAGGAAAGTATTTTAATATGATTAGTTAAAAAACTGCGGAGTTATTGAAAAAAATCGGATATTTAGAATGGGACACGCCAGCGATTTATATTAGAAAAGGAAAGTCTGTTAATATGATTAGTTAAAAAACTGCGGAGTTATTGAAAAAAAAAATCGGATATTTAGAATGGGACACACCAGCGATTTATATTAGAAAAGGAAAGTATTTTAATATGATTAGTTAAAAAACAGCGGAGTTATTGAAAAAAAAATCGGATATTTAGAATGGGACACGCCAGCGATTTATATTAGAAAAGGAAAGTATTTTAATATGATTAGTTAAAAAACAGCGGAGTTATTGAAAAAAAAATCGGATATTTAGAATGGGACACGCCAGCGATTTATATTAGAAAAGGAAAGTATTTTAATATGATTAGTTAAAAAACTGCGGAGTTATTGAAAAAAAAAATCGGATATTTAGAATGGGACACGCCAGCGATTTATATTAGAAAAGGAAAGTATTTTAATATGATTAGTTAAAAAACAGCAACGGAGTTATTGAAAAAAAATCGGATATTTAGAATGGGACACGCCAGCGATTTATATTAGAAAAGGAAAGTATTTTAATATGATTAGTTAAAAAACTGCGGAGTTATTGAAAAAAAAAATCGGATATTTAGAATGGGACACGCCAGCGATTTATATTAGAAAAGGAAAGTATTTTAATATGATTAGTTAAAAAACAGCGGAGTTATTGAAAAAAATCGGATATTTAGAATGGGACACGCCAGCGATTTATATTAGAAAAGGAAAGTATTTTAATATGATTAGTTAAAAAACTGCGGAGTTATTGAAAAAAAAAATCGGATATTTAGAATGGGACACGCCAGCGATTTATATTAGAAAAGGAAAGTATTTTAATATGATTAGTTAAAAAACTGCGGAGTTATTGAAAAAAAAAAAATCGGATATTTAGAATGGGATACGCAGCGATTTATATTAGAAAAGGAAAGTATTTTAATATGATTAGTTAAAAAACAGCGGAGTTATTGAAAAAAAATCGGATATTTAGAATGGGACACGCCAGCGATTTATATTAGAAAAGGAAAAGTATTTTAATATGATTAGTTAAAAAACTGCGGAGTTATTGAAAAAAAAAAAAAATCGGATATTTAGAATGGGACACGCCAGCGATTTATATTAGAAAAGGAAAGTATTTTAATATGATTAGTTAAAAAACTGCGGAGTTATTGAAAAAAAAAATCGGATATTTAGAATGGGACACGCCAGCGATTTATATTAGAAAAGGAAAGTATTTTAATATGATTAGTTAAAAAACAGCGGAGTTATTGAAAAAAATCGGATATTTAGAATGGGACACGCCAGCGATTTATATTAGAAAAGGAAAGTATTTTAATATGATTAGTTAAAAAACAGCGGAGTTATTGAAAAAAAATCGGATATTTAGAATGGGACACGCCAGCGATTTATATTAAGAAAGGAAAGTATTTTAATATGATTAGTTAAAAAACAGCGGAGTTATTGAAAAAAATCGGATATTTAGAATGGGACACGCCAGCGATTTATATTAGAAAAGGAAGAGTATTTTAATATGATTAGTTAAAAAACTGCGGAGTTATTGAAAAAAAAATCGGATATTTAGAATGGGACACGCCAGCGATTTATATTAGAAAAGGAAAGTATTTTAATATGATTAGTTAAAAAACAGCGGAGTTATTGAAAAAAATCGGATATTTAGAATGGGACACGCCAGCGATTTATATTAGAAAGGAAAGTATTTTAATATGATTAGTTAAAAAACAGCGGAGTTATTGAAAAAAAAATCGGATATTTAGAATGGGACACGCCAGCGATTTATATTAGAAAAGGAAAGTCTGTTAATATGATTAGTTAAAAAACAGCGGAGTTATTGAAAAAAAAAATCGGATATTTAGAATGGGAACAGCCAGCGATTTATGTGGAGAGGGAGGATGTATTAATATGATTGGTTAAAACTGCGGAGTTATTGAAAAAAAAAATCGGATATTTAGAATGGGACACGCCAGCGATTTGTGTTGAAAAGGAAAGAGTATTTTAATAGAGTTAGTTAAAAAACAGCGGAGTTGTTGAAAGAAAAAATCGGATTGTTTTAGAATGGGACACTTGTACAGTTTATGTTAGAGAAAAGTGAAAACTTTAAATACTGATTAGTTAAAAAACAGCGGAGTTATTGAAAAAAAAATCGGATATTTGGAATGGGACACGCCAGCGATTTATATTAGAGAAAGCTTAATTTTAATATGATTAGTTAAAAAATGACACGAAAGATTCATTGAAAAAAAAATCGGATATTTAGAATGGGACACGCCAGCGATTTACATATTAGAAAAGGAAAGTCTGTTAATATGATTAGTTAAAAAACTGCGGAGTTATTGAAAAAAAAATCGGATATTTAGAATGGGACACGCCAGCGATTTATATTAGAAAAGGAAAGTATTTTAATATGATTAGTTAAAAAACAGCGGAGTTATTGAAAAAAAAATCGGATATTTAGAATGGGACACGCCAGCGATTTATATTAGAAAAGGAAAGTATTTTAATATGATTAGTTAAAAAAACTGCGGAGTTATTGAAAAAAATCGGATATTTAGAATGGGACACGCCAGCGATTTATATTAGAAAAGGAAAGTTTGTTAATATGATTAGTTAAAAAACAGCGGAGTTATTGAAAAAAAAATCGGATATTTAGAATGGGACACGCCAGCGATTTATATTAGAAAAGGAAAGTTTGTTAATATGATTAGTTAAAAAACAGCGGAGTTATTGAAAAAAAAAATCGGATATTTAGAATGGGATACGCCAGCGATTTATGTTAGAAAAGGAAAGTATTTTAATATGATTAGTTAAAAAACAGCGGAGTTATTGAAAAAAAAAATCGGATATTTAGAATGGGATACGCCAGCGGTTATATTAGAAAAGGAAAAGTATTTTTTAATATGATTAGTTAAAAAACAGCGGAGTTATTGAAAAAAAAAATCGGATATTTAGAATGGGACACGCCAGCGATTTATATTAGAAAAGGAAAGTTTGTTAATATGATTAGTTAAAAAACTGCGGAGTTATTGAAAAAAAAAATCGGATATTTAGAATGGGACACGCCAGCGATTTATATTAGAAAAGGAAAGTTTGTTAATATGATTAGTTAAAAAACAGCGGAGTTATTGAAAAAAAAAATCGGATATTTAGAATGGGACACGCCAGCGATTTATATTAGAAAAAGGAAAGTTTGTTAATATGATTAGTTAAAAAACAGCGGAGTTATTGAAAAAAAAAATCGGATATTTAGAATGGGACACGCCAGCGATTTATATTGAAAAGGAAAGTATTTTAATATGATTGGATTAAAAAACTGCGGAGTTATTGAAAAAAAAAATCGGATATTTAGAATGGGACACGCCAGCGATTTATATTAGAAAAGGAAAGTTTGTTAATATGATTAGTTAAAAAACAGCGGAGTTATTGAAAAAAAAAATCGGATATTTAGAATGGGACACGCCAGCGATTTATATTAGAAAAGGAAAGTTTGTTAATATGATTAGTTAAAAAACAGCGGAGTTATTGAAAAAAAAAATCGGATATTTAGAATGGGACACGCCAGCGATTTATATTAGAAAAGGAAAGTTTGTTAATATGATTAGTTAAAAAACAGCGGAGTTATTGAAAAAAAAAATCGGATATTTAGAATGGGACACGCCAGCGATTTATATTAGAAAAGGAAAGTATTTTAATATGATTAGTTAAAAAACTGCGGAGTTATTGAAAAAAAAATCGGATATTTAGAATGGGACACGCCAGCGATTTATATTAGAAAAGGAAAGTATTTTAATATGATTAGTTAAAAAACAGCGGAGTTATTGAAAAAAAAAATCGGATATTTAGAATGGGACACGCCAGCGATTTATATTAGAAAAGGAAAGTATTTTAATATGATTAGTTAAAAAACAGCGGAGTTATTGAAAAAAAAATCGGATATTTAGAATGGGACACGCCAGCGATTTATATTAGAAAAGGAAAGTATTTTAATATGATTAGTTAAAAAACTGCGGAGTTATTGAAAAAAAAAATCGGATATTTAGAATGGGACACGCCAGCGATTTATATTAGAAAAGGAAAGTATTTTAATATGATTAGTTAAAAAACAGCGGAGTTATTGAAAAAAAAATCGGATATTTAGAATGGGACACGCCAGCGATTTATATTAGGAAAAGTATTTTAATATGATTAGTTAAAAAACAGCGGAGTTATTGAAAAAAAAATCGGATATTTAGAATGGGACACGCCAGCGATTTATATTAGAAAAGGAAAGTATTTTAATATGATTAGTTAAAAAACAGCGGAGTTATTGAAAAAAAAATCGGATATTTAGAATGGGACACGCCAGCGATTTATATTAGAAAAGGAAAGTATTTTAATATGATTAGTTAAAAAACAGCGGAGTTATTGAAAAAAAAATCGGATATTTAGAATGGGACACGCCAGCGATTTATATTAGAAAAGGAAAGTATTTTAATATGATTAGTTAAAAAACAGCGGAGTTATTGAAAAAAAAAAAATCGGATATTTAGAATGGGACACGCCAGCGATTTATATTAGAAAAGGAAAGTATTTTAATATGATTAGTTAAAAAACTGCGGAGTTATTGAAAAAAAAATCGGATATTTAGAATGGGACACGCCAGCGATTTATATTAGAAAAGGAAAGTATTTTAATATGATTAGTTAAAAAACAGCGGAGTTATTGAAAAAAATCGGATATTTAGAATGGGACACGCCAGCGATTTATATTAGAAAAGGAAAGTATTTTAATATGATTAGTTAAAAAACAGCGGAGTTATTGAAAAAAAAATCGGATATTTAGAATGGGACACGCCAGCGATTTATATTAGAAAAGGAAAGTATTTTAATATGATTAGTTAAAAAACAGCGGAGTTATTGAAAAAAAAATCGGATATTTAGAATGGGACACGCCAGCGATTTATATTAGAAAAGGAAAGTATTTTAATATGATTAGTTAAAAAACAGCGGAGTTATTGAAAAAAAATCGGATATTTAGAATGGGACACGCCAGCGATTTATATTAGAAAAGGAAAGTATTTTAATATGATTAGTTAAAAAACAGCGGAGTTATTGAAAAAAAAAATCGGATATTTAGAATGGGACACGCCAGCGATTTATATTAGAAAAGGAAAGTATTTTAATATGATTAGTTAAAAAACAGCGGAGTTATTGAAAAAAAAATCGGATATTTAGAATGGGACACGCCAGCGATTTATATTAGAAAAGGAAAGTATTTTAATATGATTAGTTAAAAAACAGCGGAGTTATTGAAAAAAAAATCGGATATTTAGAATGGGACACGCCAACGATTTATATTAGAAAAGGAAAGTATTTTAATATGATTAGTTAAAAAACAGCGGAGTTATTGAAAAAAAAAATCGGATATTTAGAATGGGACACGCCAGCGATTTATATTAGAAAAGGAAAGTATTTTAATATGATTAGTTAAAAAACAGCGGAGTTATTGAAAAAAAAATCGGATATTTAGAATGGGACACGCCAGCGATTTATATTAGAATA
>JBBBDQ010018147.1:0-10914 GCA_037127315.1 Ascarosepion bandense | reverse complement strand
GGAAAGTATTTTAATATGATTAGTTAAAAAACAGCGGAGTTATTGAAAAAAAAATCGGGATATTTAGAATGGGACACGCCAGCGATTTATATTAGAAAAGGAAAGTATTTTAATATGATTAGTTAAAACAGCGGAGTTATTGAAAAAAATCGGATATTTAGAATGGGACACGCCAGCGATTTATATTAGAAAAGGAAAGTGATTATTAAAAACTGCGGAGTTATTGAAAAAAATCGGATATTTAGAATGGGACACGCCAGCGATTTATTAGAAATAGAAAGTATTTTAATATGATTAGTTAAAAAACAGCGGAGTTATTGAAAAAAAAAATCGGATATTTAGAATGGGACACGCCAGCGATTTATATTAGAAAAGGAAAGTATTTTAATATGATTAGTTAAAACAGCGGAGTTATTGAAAAAAAAATCGGATATTTAGAATGGGACACGCCAGCGATTTATATTAGAAAAGGAAAGTATTTTAATATGATTAGTTAAAAAACTGCGGAGTTATTGAAAAAAAAAATCGGATATTTAGGAATGGGACACGCCAGCGATTTATATTAGAAAAGGAAAGTATTTTAATATGATTATTAAAAAACTGCGGAGTTATTGAAAAAAAAATCGGATATTTAGAATGGGACACGCCAGCGATTTATATTAGAAAAGGAAAGTATTTTAATATGATTAGTTAAAAAATAGTTATTATTGAAAAAAAATTGGATATTTAGAATGGACACGCCAGCGATTTATATTAGAAAAGGAAAGTATTTTAATATGATTAGTTAAAAACTGCGGAGTTATTGAAAAAAAAATCGATATTTAGAATGGGACACGCCAGCGATTTATATTAGAAAGGAAAGTATTTTAATATGATTAGTTAAAAACTGCGGAGTTATTGGAAAAAAAAATCGGATATTTAGGAATGGACACGCCAAAGATTTATATTAGAAAAGGAAAGTATTTTAATATGATTAGTTAAAAAACTGCGGGAGTTATTGAAAAAAAAAATCGGAGTAGTTTAGAATGGGACACGCCAGCGATTTATATTAGAAAAGGAAAGTATTTTAATATGATTAGTTAAAAACTGCGGAGTTATTGAAAAAAAAATCGGATATTTAGAATGGGACACGCCAGCGATTTATATTAGAAAAGGAAAGTATTTTAATATGATTATTAAAACAGCGGAGTTATTGAAAAAAAATCGATATTTAGAATGGGACACGCCAGCGATTTATATTAGAAAAGGAAAGTATTTTAATATGATTAGTTAAAAACTGCGGAGTTATTGAAAAAAATCGGATATTTAGAATGGACACAGCGATTTATATTAGAAAAGGAAAGTATTTTAATATGATTAGTTAAAAAACTGCGGAGTTATTGAAAAAAATCGGATATTTAGAATGGGACACGCCAGTGATTTATATTAGAAAAGGAAAGTATTTTAATATGATTAGTTAAAAAACAGCGGAGTTATTGAAAAAAATCGGATATTTAGAATGGGACACGCCAGCGATTTATATTAGAAAAGGAAAGTATTTTATTATGATTAGGTTAAAAACTGCGGAGTTATTGAAAAAAAATCGGATATTTAGAATGGGACACGCCAAACATTTTGTTGAGAAAAGTGAAAGTATTTTAATATGATTAAAGTTAAAAACTGCGGAGTTATTGAAAAAATCGGATATTTAGAATGGGACACGCCAGCGATTTATATTAGAAAAGGAAAGTATTTTAATATGATTAGTTAAAATCCGCGGAGTTGAAAAAAATCGGATATTTAGAATGGGACACGCCAGCGATTATATTAGAAAAGGAAAGTATTTTAATATGATTAGTTAAAAACTGCGGAGTTATTGAAAAAAATCGATATTGAATGGGACACGCCAGCGATTTATATTAGAAAAGGAAAGTATTTTAATATGATTAGTTAAAACTGCGGAGTTATTGAAAAAAAAATCGGATATTTAGAATGGGACACGCCAGCGATTTATATTAGAAAAGGAAAGTATTTTAATATGATTAGTTAAAAACTGCGGAGTTATTGAAAAAAAATCGGATATTTAGAATGGGACACGCCAGCGATTTATATTAGAAAAGGAAAGTATTTTAATATGATTAGTTAAAAAACTGCGGAGTTATTGAAAAAAAATCGGATATTTAGAATGGGACACGCCAGCGATTTATATTAGAAAAGGAAAAGTATTTTAATATGATTAGTTAAAAAAACTGCGGAGTTATTGAAAAAAAAAATCGGATATTTAGAAATGGGACACGCCAGCGATTTATATTAGAAAAGGAAAGTATTTTAATATGATTAGTTAAAAACTGCGGAGTTATTGAAAAAAATCGATATTAGAATGGGACACGCCAGCGATTTATATTGTGAAAAAGCGAAAGTATTTTAATATGATTAGTTAAAAAACTGCGGAGTTATTGAAAAAAAAATCGGATATTTAGAATGGGACACGCCAGCGATTTATATTAGAAAAGGAAAGTATTTTAATATGATTAGTTAAAAAACTGCGGAGTTATTGAAAAAAAAAATCGGATATTTAGAATGGGACACGCCAGCGATTTATATTAGAAAAGGAAAGTATTTTAATATGAATAGTTAAAAACTGCGGAGTTAATGGAAAAATCGGATATTTAGAATGGGACACGCCAGCGATTTATATTAGAAAAGGAAAGTATTTTAATATGATTAGTTAAAAAACTGCGGAGTTATTGAAAAAAAAAATCGGATATTTAGAATGGGACACGCCAAGGATTTATATTAGAAAAGGAAAAGTATTTTAATATGATTAGTTAAAAAACTGCGGAGTTATTGAAAAAAAAATCGGATATTTAGAATGGGACACGCCAGCGATTTATATTAGAAAAGGAAAAGTATTTTAATATGATTAGTTAAAAAACAGCGGAGTTATTGAAAAAAAAATCGGATATTTAGAATGGGACACGCCAGCGATTTATATTAGAAAAGGAAAGTATTTAATATGATTAGTTAAAAACTGCGGAGTTATTGAAAAAAAAAATCGGATATTTAGAATGGGACACGCCAAGGATTTATATTAGAAAAGGAAAGTATTTTAATATGATTGGTTAAAAAACTGCGGAGTTATTGAAAAAAAAAATCGGATATTTAGAATGGGACACGCCAGCGATTTATATTAGAAAAGGAAAGTATTTTAATATGATTATTAAACAGCGAAGTTATTGAAAAAAAATCGATATTTAGAATGGGACACGCCAGCGATTTATATTAGAAAAGGAAAGTATTTTAATATGATTAGTTAAAAAACTGCGGAGTTATTGAAAAAATCGATATTTAGAATGGGACACGCCAGTTTCAGATTTATATTAGAAAAGGAAAGTATTTTAATATGATTAGTTAAAAAACAGCGAAGTTATTGAAAAAAAAATCGGATATTTAGAATGGGACACGCCAGCGATTTATATTAGAAAAGGAAAGTATTTTAATATGATTAGTTAAAAAACAGCGAAGTTATTGAAAAAAAAAATCGGATATTTAGAATGGGACACGCCAGCGATTTATATTAGAAAAGGAAAGTATTTTAATATGATTAGTTAAAACTGCGGAGTTATTGAAAAAAAATCGGATATTTAGAATGGGACACGCCAGCGATTTATATTGAAAAAGGAAAGTATTTTAATATGATTAGTTAAAAAACAGCGAAGTTATTGAAAAAAATCGGATATTTAGAATGGGACACGCCAGCGATTTATATTAGAAAAGGAAAGTATTTTAATATGATTAGTTAAAAACTGCGGAGTTATTGAAAAAAATCGGATATTTAGAATGGACACGCCAGCGATTTATATTAGAAAAGGAAAGTATTTTAATATTATTAGTTAAAACAGCGAAGTTATTGAAAAAAATCGGATATTTAGAATGGGACACGCCAGCGATTTATATTAGAAAAGGAGTATTTAATATGATTAGTTAAAAACTGCGGAGTTATTGAAAAAAATCGGATATTTAGAATGGGACACGCCAGCGATTTATATTAGAAAAGGAAAGTATTTTAATATGATTAGTTAAAAAACAGCTAAAGTTATTGAAAAAAAAATCGGATATTTAGAATGGGACACGCCAGCGATTTATATTAGAAAAGGAAAGTATTTTAATATGATTAGTTAAAAAAGAGTTATTGAAAACAAAAATCGGATATTTAGAATGGGACACGCCAAAGGATTTATATTATAGGAAAAGGAAAGTATTTTGACATGATTAGTTAAAAAACAGCGAAGTTATTGAAAAAAATCGGATATTTAGAATGGGACACGCCAGCGATTTATATTAGAAAAGGAAAGTATTTTAATATGATTAGTTAAAAAACAGCGAAGTTATTGAAAAAAAAAAATCGGATATTTAGAATGGGACACGCCAGCGATTTATATTAGAAAAGGAAAGTATTTAATATGATTAGTTAAAAAAACAGCGAAGTTATTGAAAAAATCGATATTTAGAATGGGACACGCCAGCGATTTATATTAGAAAAGGAGTATTTTAATATGATTAGTTAAAAAAACAGCGAAGTTATTGAAAAAAATCGATATTTAGAATGGGACACGCCAGCGATTTAATATTAGAAAGGAAAGTATTTTAATATGATTAGTTAAAACAGCGGAGTTATTGGAAAAAAATCGGATATTTAGAATGGGACACGCCAGCGATTTATATTAGAAAAGGAAAGTATTTTAATATGATTATTAAAACTGCGGAGTTAGTTGAAAAAAATCGGATATTTAGAATGGGACACGCCAGCGATTTATATTAGAAAAGGAAAGTATTTTAATATGATTATTAAAAACTGCGGAGTTATTGAAAAAATCGGATATTTAGAATGGGACACGCCAGCGATTTATATTAGAAAAGGAGTATTTTAATATGATTAGTTAAAAACAGCGAAGTTATTGAAAAAAATCGGATATTTAGAATGGGACACGCCAGCGATTTATATTAGAAAAGGAAAGTCTGTTAATATGATTAGTTAAAAAAACTGCGGAGTTATTGAAAAAAAATCGGATATTTAGAATGGGACACGCCAGCGATTTATATTAGAAAAGGAAAGTCTGTTAATATGATTAGTTAAAAAACAGCGGAGTTAGCAAAAAAAATCGGATATTTAGAATGGGACACGCCAGCGATTTATATTAGAAAAGGAAAGTATTTTAAGGATTAGTTAAAAAACAGCGGAGTTATTGAAAAAAAATCGATATTTAGAATGGGACACGCCAGCGATTTATATTAGAAAAGCGGGAGTATTTTAATATGATTAGTTAAAAAAACAGCGGAGTTATTGAAAAAAATCGGATATTTAGAATGGGACACGCCAGCGATTTATATTAGAAAAGGAAAGTCTGTTAATACATTAGTTAAAAACAGCGGAGTTATTGAAAAAAAATCGGATATTTAGAAGGACACGCCAGCGATTTATATTAGAAAAGGAAAGTCTGTATTAATATGATTAGTTAAAAAACTGCGGAGTTATTGAAAAAAATCGGATATTTAGAATGGGACACGCCAGCGATTTATATTAAGAAAAGGAAAGTATTTAATATGATTAGTTAAAAAACAGCGGAGTTATTGAAAAAAAAATCGGATATTTAGAATGGGACACGCCAGCGATTTATATTGTTAAAGGAAAGACAGAAGAGATTAGTTGTAAAAAAACAGCGGAGTTATTGAAAAAAATCGGATATTTAGAATGGGACACGCCAGCGATTTATATTAGAAAAGGAAAGTATTTTAATATGATTAGTTAAAAAACAGCGGAGTTATTGAAAAAAAAAATCGGATATTTAGAATGGGAGACGCCAGCGATTTATATTAGAAAAGGAAAGTATTTTAATATGATTAGTTAAAAAACAGCGGAGTTATTGAAAAAAAATCGGATATTTAGAATGGGACACGCCAGCGATTTATATTAGAAAAGGAAAGTCTGTTAATATGATTAGTTAAAACTGCGGAGTTACGAAAAAAAAAAAAATTCCGATATTTAGAATGGACACGCCACATTTTGTATTAGAAAAGGAAAGTCTGTTAATATGATTAGTTAAAACTGCGGAGTTATTGAAAAAAATCGGATATTTAGAATGGGACACGCCAGCGATTTATATTAGAAAAGGAAAGTATTTTAATATGATTAGTTAAAAAACAGCGAGTTATTGAAAAAAAAATCGGATATTTAGAATGGGACACGCCAGCGATTTATATTAGAAAAGGAAAGTCTGTTAATATGATTAGTTAAAAAACAGCGGAGTTATTGAAAAAAAAATCGGATATTTAGAATTTATCATCGTGCCAGCGATTTATATTAGAAAAGGAAAGTCTGTTAATATGATTAGTTAAAAAACTGCGGAGTTATTGAAAAAAATCGATATTTAGAATGGGACACGCCAGCGATTTATATTAGAAAAGGAAAGTATTTTAATATGATTAGTTAAAAAACAGCGGAGTTATTGAAAAAAAATCGGATATTTAGAATGGGACACGCCAGCGATTTATATTAGAAAAGGAAAGTATTTTAATATGATTAGTTAAAAACTGTGGAGTTATTGAAAAAAAAAATCGGATATTTAGAATGGGACACGCCAGCGATTTATATTAGAAAAGGAAAGTATTTTAATATGATTAGTTAAAAAACAAGAGTTATTGAAAAAAATCGGATATTTAGAATGGGACACGCCAGCGATTTATATTAGAAAAGGAAAGTATTTTAATATGATTTAGTTAAAAAAACTGCGGAGTTATTGAAAAAAAAATCGGATATTTAGAATGGGACACGCCAGCGATTTATATTAGAAAAGGAAAGTATTTTAATATGATGAAGTTAAAAACTGCGGAGTTATTGAAAAAAATCGGATATTTAGAATGGGACACGCCAGCGATTTATATTAGAAAAGGAAAGTATTTTAATATGATTAGTTAAAAAAACTGCGGAGTTATTGAAAAAATCGGATATTTAGAATGTGGACACGCCAGCGATTTATATTAGAAAAGGAAAGTATTTTAATATGATTAGTTAAAAAACAGCGGAGTTAAGAAAAAAATCGGATATTTAGAATGGGACACGCCAGCGGATTTATATTAGAAAAGGAAAGTATTTTAATATGATTAGTTAAAACTGCGGAGTTATTGAAAAAAAAAATCGGATATTTAGAATGGGACACGCCAGCGATTTATATTAGAAAAGGAAAGTATTTTAATATGATTAGTTAAAAAACTGCGGAGTTATTGAAAAAAATCGGATATTTAGAATGGGACACGCCAGTGATTAGAGCAGTGCTGGTATTTTAATATGATTAGTTAAAAAACAGCGGAGTTATTGGAAAAAAATCGGATATTTAGAATGGGACACGCCAGCGATTTATATTAGAAAAGGAAAGTATTTTAATATGATTAGTTGGCAACTATGAGTATTGAAAAAATTGGATATTTAGAATGGGACACGCCAGCGATTTATATTAGAAAAGGAAAGTATTTTAATATGATTAGTTAAAAAACAGCGAAGTTATTGAAAAAAATCGGATATTTAGGAATGGGACACGCCAGCGATTTATATTAGAAAAAGGAAAGTCTGTTAATATGATTAGTTAAAAACTGCGGAGTTATTGAAAAAAAAAATCGGATATTTAGAATGGGACACGCCAGCGATTTATATTAGAAAAGGAAAGTCTGTTAATATGATTAGTTAAAACAGCGGAGTTATTGAAAAAAAAATCGGATATTTAGAATGGGACACGCCAGCGATTTATATTAGAAAAAGGGAAAGCATTTTAATATGATTAGTTAAAAAAACAGCGGAGTTATTGGAAAAAAAATCGGATATTTAGAATTTGGGACACGCCAGCGATTTATATTAGAAAGGAAAGTATTTTAATATGATTAGTTAAAAAAACAGCGGAGTTATTGAAAAAAAAATCGGATATTTAGAATGGGACACGCCAGCGATTGATATTAGAAAAGGAAAGTCTGTTAATATGATTATTAAAAACAGCGGAGTTATTGAAAAAAATCGGATATTTAGAATGGGACACGCCAGCGATTTATATTAGAAAAGGAAAGTCTGTTAATATGATTAGTTAAAACTGCGGAGTTATTGAAAAATTTGATATTTAGAATGGGACACGCCAGCGATTTATATTAGAAAAGGAAAGTATTTTAATATGATTAGTTAAAAAAACAGCGGAGTTATTGAAAAAATCGATATTTAGAATGGACACGCCAGCGATTTATATTAGAAAAGGAAAGTATTTTAATATGATTAGCAAAAAACAGCGGAGTTTATGAAAAAAATCGGATATTTAGAATGGGACACGCCAGCGATTTATATTAGAAAAGGAAAGTATTTTAATATGATTAGTTAAAAAACAGCGGAGTTATTGAAAAAAAAATCGGATATTTAGAAGCTGGACACGCCAGCGATTTATATTAGAAAAGGAAAAGTATTTTAATATGATTAGTGAAAAAACAGCGGAGTTATTGAAAAAAATCGGATATTTAGAATGGGACACGCCAGCGATTATATTAGAAAAGGAAAGTCTGTTAATATGATTATTAAAACTGCGGAGTTATTGAAAAAAATCGGATATTTAGAATGGGACACGCCAGCGATTTATATATTAGAAAAGGAAAGTCTGTTAATATGATTAGTTAAAAAACTGCGGAGTTATTGAAAAAAAATCGGATATTTAGAATGGACACGCCAAAGGATTTATATTAGAAAAGGAAAGTATTTTAATATGATTAGTTAAAAAAACAGCGGAGTTATTGAAAAAAATCGGATATTTAGAATGGGACACGCCAGCGATTTATATTAGAAAAGGAAAGTCTGTTAATATGATTAGTTAAACAGCGGAGTTATTGAAAAAAAAATCGGATATTAATGTGGGGACACGCTAAAGATTATATTAGAAAAGTGAAAGTCTGTTAATATGATTAGTTAAAAAACTGTGGAGTTATTGAAAAAATCGGATATTTAGAATGGGACACGCCAGCGATTTATATTAAAGGAAAGTATTTTAATATGATTAGTTAAAAAACAGCGGAGTTATTGAAAAAAAAAAATCTGATATTTAGAATGGGACACGCCAGCGATTTATATTAGAAAAGGAAAGTATTTTAATATGATTAGTTAAAAACTGCGGAGTTATTGAAAAAAAAATCGGATATTTAGAATGGGACACGCCAGCGATTTATATTAGAAAAGGAAAGTATTTTTAATATGATTAGTTAAAAACAAAGAGTTATTGAAAAAAATCGGATATTTAGAATGGGACACGCCAGCGATTTATATTAGAAAAGGAAAGTATTTTAATATGATTAGTTAAAAAACAGCGGAGTTATTGAAAAAAAAATCGGATATTTAGAATGGGATACGCCAGCGATTTATATTAGAAAAGGAAAGTATTTTGTCGTTGATTAGTTAAAAAACTGCATATTGAAAAAAAATCGGATATTTAGAATGGGACACGCCAGCGATTTATATTAGAAAAGGAAAGTATTTTAATATGATTAGTTAAAAAAACAGCGGAGTTATTGAAAAAATCGGATATTTAGAATGGGACACGCCAGCGATTTATATTAGAAAAGGAAAGCATTTTAATATGATTAGTTAAAAAACTGCGGAGTTATTGAAAAAAAATCGGATATTAGAATGGGACACGCCAGCGATTTATATTAGAAAAGGAAAGTATTTTAATATGATTAGTTAAAAACTGCGGAGTTATTGAAAAAAATCGGATATTTAGAATGGGACACGCCAGCGATTTATATTAGAAAAGGAAAGTATTTTAATATGATTAGTTAAAAACAGCGGAGTTATTGAAAAAAAATCGGATATTTAGAATGGGACACGCCATGATTTATATTAGAAAAGGAAAGTATTTTAATATGATTAGTTAAAAACTGCGGAGTTATTGAAAAAAAAAATCGGATATTTAGAATGGGACAGCGATTTATATTAGAAAAGGAAAGTATTTTAATATGATTAGTTAAAAAACTGCGGAGTTATTGAAAAAAAAAATCGGATATTTAGAATGGGACACGCCAGCGATTTATATTAGAAAAGGAAAGTATTTTAATATGATTAGTTAAAAACTGCGGAGTTATTGAAAAAAAAAATCGGATATTTAGAATGGGACACGCCATGATTTATATTAGAAAAGGAAAGTATAATATGATTAGTTAAAAAACTGCGGAGTTATTGAAAAAAAAATCGGATATTTAGAATGGGACACGCCAGCGATTTATATTAGAAAAGGAAAGTATTTTAATATGATTAGTTAAAAAACTGCGGAGTTATTGAAAAAAAAAATCGGATATTTAGAATGGGACACGCTAGCGATTTATATTAGAAAAGGAAAGTATTTTAATATGATTAGTTAAAAAACTGCGGAGTTATTGAAAAAAAAAATCGGATATTTAGAATGGGACACGCTACGATTTATATTAGAAAAGGAAAGTATTTTAATATGATTAGTTAAAAAACTGCGGAGTTATTGAAAAAAAATCGGATATTTAGAATGGGACACGCCAGCGATTTATATTAGAAAAGGAAAGTATTTCAATATGATTAGTTAAAAACTGCGGAGTTATTGAAAAAATCGGATATTTAGAATGGGACACGCCAGTGATTTATATTAGAAAAGGAAAGTATTTTAATATGATTAGTTAAAAAACTGCGGAGTTATTGAAAAAAAAATCGGATTATTTAGAATGGGACACGCCAGCGATTTATATTAGAAAAGGAAAGTATTTTAATATGATTAGTTAAAAAACTGCGGAGTTATTGAAAAAAAAATCGGATATTTAGAATGGGACACGCCAGCGATTTATATTAGAAAAGCGAAAGTATTTTAATATGATTAGTTAAAAAACAAAGGAGTT
>JBBBDQ010018146.1:0-14373 GCA_037127315.1 Ascarosepion bandense | reverse complement strand
ACGAGACGGGCAGTCCCCGACCCTGGTGCGGGGAATTAGCCCCGCGGAGCTCGAGCTAGGGTTTTCTGCGTACGCCGATGACGCAACGACCTTTGTGTCCTCCCGCAGGGACATAGAGGGCATACACCAGGCGCTATATGGTACGAGAAGGTGACAGGGGCCAGAATTAACTGCGACAAGTCATCCGGCTGCGTTAGGTGCCTGAAGCGGCTTCCCGGGGCCCTTCAGCTGGACGGACGTACACAAGCCCTCGGAGTTTGGGTTCGGTCCTGACTCACAGCTGGAGAAAAACTGGTCAGAAGGGCCGGGTGAAGGTCGGCGCGTCGGTCAAGATTTGGCGTCGATGGGCCCTCTGTGGAAGGTTTAAGTAGTGTAACACATACCTTTCCCCATGATCCTTTACCGGCCGCTGCAAGTACTTCCTTTGTGACGATCATGAGAAGGCTCGAGCGTTTGCTATTCTCCTGTCTTTGGAGAGGACGCACACATGGTCGACAAAGGAGTCTGTTGCCTCCGTCCGTGTCAAGGGGGTCTGGGGATGCCACACTTGAGGAGCCACGTGCTCGCTTCAAGGTTGGCATTCCTCAGGCGCGCGTTAGAGGAAGATCGGTTGCTTGCGGGGGTAGTGAGGGACATGTTCCCTTGCCTTACCATCACGCCCCCGACCCTATGGCTAATCGTCAGGCTCCTTTGCAGCACTGAAATTCCTCCTCGAATGTCTGGCGGCTTTACAGGCCATTCCACGGTCCAGTGACCTTTCACAGCCTAGGAAAATCTTCTATCGGGGATTAGTGGAGGGTGCCGTGAAGGATAAGCTGTGAGTGGGTGCTCGGCATGTTGAGAGGGAGGCATCGCTCTATTGTTTTGGGGCGCTGCGGTGCAGATTGGCTCAGCAACTCTGAGTTTTCCTTGACCTGGCGATTGGCTCGGAATGGCTTGTCTCTCAATGACAAGCGTTTCGCAATGGGCCTGGCGGATTTGCCAGATTGTGAACGTTGCAACCTTGGAATCAAGGAGACGTCTGCGCACGCCTTCTTCCATTGTTCGCGCGTTCGCCCGTTGTGGGCGCGTGTCGGCGAGTTGACTGCTCGTATCGCGTCGCGGAGCTCGTGCTCATTGATCGCGCATACGCTGTGGACAATGTGTTGCCCCCGTACTCTGAGCAGTTGACGGTGTTTCGCAAGACGCTGCTGGCTTCGGCTAGAATGGTGATATGGACGACGCGACTGGAGGAAGTCTTGCGGGGCGGTCGTCTTTCGGATCAGGATCTAATCCGATATTTTTGAGCACCAGCTCAAAATGAAGATTAGAACTCGAACGGAAACGGTTGCACCGACAGACTTTTGCGAAAGGTGGATACATGCAGCGAGCCTGGTTCGTGACCGGGGCTAGCCTTGATTTTTCTTTTAGATCTGCTAATCATACTGGGGGATTCCTTTGGAACCCTTCCCGTGGTTAAGGTAGATATTCTTTTGTGTACCTAGTTAATGTGAGTATGGTTGTCCTCAGCCTGTTCCCGGCTCCAATACTTTTGTTATGATCCAGTTCGAGATCCCCTTTGTCCATCGTTATTTTGTCCTGTTTTACTCCTCGGCTGGGTCAGCCTTATATATTCCCCAGTCCAATTTATTTTTAACCCGCTTCTCCCATCTCCTGTAGAAAGAGAGCTACTTGATTTTGCCTTTTAAGGCAGAATACAGTATCTTCAATTATGAGGGTGTGTTTGGGTCTTACTAACACTATGTATATGTTTTCATTTGACATTGCTTTGTTTTCGTGATTTTGTTTTCATTCCCCCTTCCCATCATGTCATTTCATGTATAAATTTTTAAATCTATTTTTGTATTATATTTGTAAATAGTTACAAATTTTTATGTACATTTGGGGGCGTTTTGTAGGTCCTTGGTATGGAGTTTGCGGTATTTTTGGTGCACGATATGTATGAGTAAGTTATGGACAAATTCTTATGGTGATTGAGAAAATTGTAACGTATGTATGGGTCGTGAATCCGATTAGCTAGGTATAAGATAGTGTACTGAAGACCACCCCAAGTTTTGTCCTCCCATTTTTCGGCCTCTTTGTGCCATAATTTTTAAAATTAAAGAATAAATAAAACTAGCCATCCCCCCTCAGACTTTTGTTTGTGTGGTGTTTGGCAAAAAAACCAGAGCGAAGCTTTTGTTCCACCGTGATATTAGCTATCAATTTGGTTTTTGGGTTTGCTTGCATTCCAGCCCGAGTTTATTGCTCGGGCCAGCGCAAAGTAGCGTCTCACAACGCGAAACACCGGATTGCAACTACCCGGTGTTCGGCCACTTTGGTGGCAATGGCCTGTAATAGGCCGGAAGAAGTCGGTCCTCCCACCACGGCCTCGGTGGGAGGGAAAGAGGAGACTGGGAGTTTACCAACTAGGATCGACCCCTCTTCGGAAGTATCAGCAGCATCTCCCATACCTTCTACCTCTGGGTGGAATGGAGGTAGAATCATTACTAAGGGAGAGGAGTACTACGCTCAAATGAACTTGAAGTACGCGGAATTTATCAAGGAAGCAGAACTGGTTTCGGTCCCTGAACAGTTAGCTCTAATAGAAGCCCGAATAATTACCTTGATAACAAAGGACCTTAAAACACACAAATTAATTGGGGTCCCCAGGGACGTGTTTGAAGAAAGTATTAAAGCACTGAAGATCAAAGCCAGGGCCGTAGCGAGGAGAGGCGGTGCCATGTGGGACGTCCTGCTTGGATCTGCAGGGGAGGCGAAGGCCCTAATGGGAGTGGTCTTGGAAACCAAGACACTCCAAATCCATACAGAGTACATGGGTACTAAGAAACTTAAAATTACCCTGCATGGCGTCCCAATGGACATCGCCGAGGACCATATCGGTGCCTTTTTTGCCGGATATGGCAAAGTGTCAGAAGTCTCCTCGCTGCGGTCAAAGGCAGGCTTCTTAACAGGTGACATGACCCTCCAAGTGACCTTGACGAAGGAGAGGATTGAAAAGATCCCCAACATCATTACTTGCAGGGGTCGCAAGATATTTGTGATTGTGGAGGGAAGAAAGCCGTGCTGTTGGGTCTGCGGGGCGGCGGAACATGTTGCCAAGGCTTGCCCGACGAAGAACCCACCCCCAAAGGCCCAAACAGCCAAGCAGCCGCAGCAAGAGGAAAAGGCAGGGGGAAAGGAGACGACTAAGACAGCAACACCAACTCCAGCACAGACTGTCAGTAGGGAGGGCGAGTGGCAGGTGGTCGGCAGAAAGAAGGCGAAGACTCCTTCCCCGCGAAGGTGCCGCCCCCTGTCAAGACGCCTCCAAAACAGACTCCGGCAAAAGCAGCGTCCCCAGCTAAACAGAAGGCGTGCCCGGCAAAAGCGCCGTCTCTGGGCGGGGAGCCGGAAAAACAAAAGGAGCCCCCGGTAGAGGTCTCCCCTCCCAAAACAAAACGCCGGCCAAACATGTACAGAAAAGGAGTCCCTCCCCCAAGAAGGTGGAGGAAATGGACGTGGAAAGGTCGGCGTCCTTAAAACGCGGAAGAGACGACGAGGAAGAGCAGCACGATAAACCCAAGAGTCGACGGAGGAGTAGGAGCGTGGAACGAAGAAGACACAGGGATAAATGTACATCTCTTCCGGTTTCCCCAGTTAGGTGCTCCTATGCGCAGAAAGCCGGAGCCTGCCCTCTTCTCCACAGAAGGTGTCCCAGTCCCCGACCTTCGAGCTGACCCCCTTGAGAAGATCCACTACTCCCTCTCCTCCCCTTCTCCTGTTCCGGCCCCTACTCGGCATAAAAAGAAAATGCCCTCCCTCATGGGGATGCCCTCATGAAAATTAATGAAGACATTGGGTTAGAGTGGTCATCGCAAAGGAGAAATTTGCTCAAACCACTCCTAAAGCTTACTTCGGTGAAAGGACTAGCCACGGACAACCCTAGGAACTTTTCCCAGGCCCCAGGTGTCATTACCCTGATACGCAACACAGGAGGCAACCTGAGGGTCTGGGACCACATAACTCAGGTTAAAAAACATTACTCAAATATTAGAATGGTGCAGGGAAGGCACCCCTGAATTAAAAAAAAATGGCTAGAAATTGTGCTGGAGGTTCCCGATTTTGATCCACCATGCTTATATAGGGTAATAAACTCACTTACCCTACGGACGTCGGCGGTATTGTCCTGGACGGACGGATTACGTCCGATGTTGGTACAGGGTCCTAGGACGGTCCGTAGGGGTCCCAGCCACCAGAGATTTTTTCCCCGTATGTGATTAGAGCCGTTTGTTGCATGTTTTCTTGTTCTGCTCTTTTCAGGCCCCTGAAATGTCTATCAAGATAGCCAGTTTGAATGCGTATGGCCTGAGGGATCGGGGCAAGGCTCGCCTGCTTCGTGACCTCTTGTCGTACGGCGTGGATGTGGCCGCGATCAAAGGGCTACTTTGTTTGCGAAGTCGACTCGTGTGTGCTGGATGACGACTTTGTCGTTTATTCAGCATATGGGAGCCGGCGGGCCAGAGGTGTTTCTTTGCTGGTTAAGCGTACCCTGGACGCGAGGAGTTGACCTTGTCCATGTCGGTGCCGAGGGCCGGCTGATCGTGGCCGATGTTGCAGTGAAAAGCAAGTCGTTCCGGCTGATTGCGGTTTATGCGCCCAATGTTCAAGGTGAGCGTGTCTCTTTCTTTCGGCTGTTGGAGCCCTTCATGGTGCATTCAACACGGCTAATCTTGGTGGGGACTGGAATGCCATCCTAACCCCCAAATGGGATAGAGGGGAGGGGCGCTAGCGGGTGGAGTGGTGATCGTAGCCTGGTCCAATCTTGTCGGCGATTTGGTCTCGTCGATAGATGCCGGGTCGATCATCCGGAAGGGCATGTGGACGTGGACGCGTAGTTGGCCCTCTACCCGGGTATCAGCGTACCTGGATAGGGTGTTAGTGAGAGAAGCCGACATAGACTTCTTAGAATGTCCAACGTTCCACTGGTTAGGCTACACGGATCACAAACTCGTTTGTGCCCGTGTGGTGTTAGATTTCAGAGCCTAGGTTGGCTGGTTATTGGAAGTTCAACCAGTCCTTACTGGACAAGCGGGACTTTTCCGTGACCAGCCCTGACAAAACTAGTTCAGCGGGCGTTAATTGGGCGAGTCATTGGGAGTAAGTGGTGGGTTAGTCTTAAGGACTCCATTGGAGTTCATGCAAGTAGCCAGCGGCTCAGCTAGATAAGGCTGCGGAGGCAAAGACACTTGAGCTAATTTCGCCCGGGCGGAGGCTGGTAAGGATTCCCTAGAAATAGCCTTAGCCAGGGAGAGCCCTGGAGCGTTCGACTAGCGGGCGCTACATGGGCCAGGTAATTAGGGCTAAGTTAAGCAAGATGTCTTCCGAAGCTGTGAAAATGGGCGCGGAACTGCGCAAGGAAGAAATTCGCCGAGCCGGCGAGCAGCCGGTACATTCGAGAGGTACGCGACCCGGAGGGACATCTCCTTAGGTCGACCGACGACATGTGCGAGGCGTTCCGGCAGCATTTCGAACACCGATTTACAAGAGCCTGGTCTCCGTGACGGAGACTTTCGCAGCTATTTGGCTGACTTTCCCCGGCTTTTGCCGGCTAGAGCGGCTAGCTGCGAAGGGGAGATTACGGAGGACGAAATCTACGTGGCTTTGAAGAAGGTCGGCAGTGGCAAGTCGCCAGGTTTGGATGGTTTGCCCTATGGTGTACTTGAGGATGTCGCACCTTTTTGTCCCGCTCTTGGCAGTCGTGTTCAACCACTGGTTTCGGCAGGGGTCCATCCCCGGTCGGATCACCAGGGGCGTGATCACGCTGTTGAAAAAGGCAAGAAGGTTGGGAGGAACTAGATGATTACAGGCCCTTAACTCTGCTAAACACAGAGTTAAAGATTTTAGCCAAGATCCTGACGAATCGCTTGCAGCTAGTTGCCGAGTCTCTGTTGGAACCGGATCAGACTTGTTCTGTGAAGGGGAGAACAATTCAGAGCAACCTGCACTTGATTCGCACGATCGCAGAGGGTGTAGAAGACGACGATGAGGCCGCGCTGATCAATTTAGATCAGTCCAAGGCATTTGATAAGTTGACTGACCATGGCTACCTGGCTGCTGTCCTGCAGGCCGCCGGATTCAAACCCGACTTCAGCCGCTGGATTAGCCTTCTGTATCGCTCCCCCCGGGCTGTGGTACAGGTGGACGGGAAAGCTGTCGGGCGCTTTCGCTGTCTAGGTCAGTCCCGACAGGGTTAATCACTGTCTTCTCTCCTTTATGTCTTGGCGTTGGAGCCCCTCCTTCGCCGGCTGAGGGACGAGACTGGCAGTCCGGTCCTGCGTGGAATTGAAGTCCTGGCGGAGCTCGAGCCAGGGTTTCTGCGTACGCCGATGACGTAACGACCTTTGTGTCCTCCCGCAGGGACATAGAGGCGGTACACCAGGCGCTTGTACGGTACGAGAAGGTGACGGGGGCCAGAATCAACTGCGACAAGTCATCCGGCTTGCGGTTAGGTGCCTGGAAGGGAGTTTTTCCCTCCCGGGGCCTTCAGCTGGACGGACAGGCCGGTCAAACTCCTCCGGAGTTTAGTTCGGTCCGGACTTACAGCTGGAGAAAAACTGGTCAGAAGTACTGGCAAAGGTCGGCGCGTCGGTCAAAGATTTGGCGTCGACGGGGTCTCTCCGTGAAGGGCTTGGCGGAGGTGTGTAACACATGCCTCTTTCCATGATCCTTTACCGGCTGTCAGTACTTCCCTTTGTGACGATCATGAGAGGCGCTCGAGCGTTTGCTGTTCTCCTGTCTTTGGAGAGGACGCAAACACATGGTCGACAAAGGAGTCTGTTGCCTCCGTCCGTGTCAAGGGTCTGGGGATGCCACACTTGAGGAGCCACGTGCTCGCTTCAAGGTTGGCATTCCTCAGGCGCGCGTTAGAGGAAGATCGGTTGCTTGCGGGGGGTAGTGAGGGACATGTTCCCTTGCCTTTTATCCGCCCCGACCCTATGGCTGACCGTCAGGCCTTGGGTGCGACCGAAATTCCTCCTCGAGATGTCTGGCGGCTTTACAGGCCATTCCACGGTCCAGTGACCTTTCCACAGCCTAGGAAAATCTTCTATCGGGGATTAGTGGAGGGTGCCGTGAAGGATAAGCTGTGGAGTAAGCTCGGCATGTCCCGAGTGGAGTACCGCTCTCATTGGTCTTGGGCGCCAGGTGCAGATTGGCTCAGCAACTCTGAGTTTTCTCTGACCTGGCGATTGGCTCAGAATGGTTTGTCTCTCAGCTGACAAGCGTTTCGCAATGGGCCTGGCGGATTTGCCAGATTGTGAGCGTTGCAACCTTGGAATCAAGGAGACGTCTGCGCACGCCTTCTTCCATTGTTCGCGCGTTCGCCCGTTGTGGGCGCGTGTCGGCGAGTTGACTGCTCGTATCGCGCCGCAGGGGCTCGTGCTCATTGATCGCGCATACGCTGTGGACAATGTGTTGCCCCCGTACTCTGGAGTGAAGCGGATGGTGTTTCTGACGCTGCTGGCTTCGGCTAGAATGGTGATATGGACGACGCGACTGGAGAGTCTTGCGGGGCGGTCGTCTTTCGGATCAGGATCTAATCCGATATTTTGAGCACCAGCTCAAAATGAAGATTAGAACTGAACGAGCGGCTGCCCGACAGACTTTTGCGAAAGGTGGATACATGCAGCGAGCCTGGTTCGTGTGACCGGGGCTAGCCTTGATTTTCTTTTTTAGATCTGCTAATCACATCGGGGGGATTCATGCAGAACCCTTCCCGTAGTTTAAGGTAGATATTCTTTTGTGTACCTAGTTAATGTGAGTGTATGGGTTGTCCTAGCCTGTTCCCGGCTCCAATAACTTTTGTTATGATCCAGTTCGAGATCCTTTGTCCATCGTTAGTACCTTCGTTTTACTCTCGGCTGGGTCAGCCTTATATATTCCCCAGTCCAATTTATTTTAACCTGCTTCTCCTTTCCCACTGTAGAAGAGAGCTACTTGATTTTGCCTTTTAAGGCAGAATACAGTGGCCTCTTTAATTATGAGGGTGTGTTTGGGTCTTATAACACCATGTATATGATGTTCATTTGAAATTGTTTTTAGTTTGGGGTTTTTTTTGTTTTAGCCTGACTACCCCTTCCCATCATGTCATTTCATGCAAATTTTTAAATCTATTTTTGTATTATATTTGTAAATAGTCACAAATTTTTATGTACATTTGGGGCGTTTTTGTAGGTCCTAGTGTGGTTTTGCGGTATTTTGGTGTACGGTATATGTATGAGTGTTGATGGACAAATTCTTATGGTGATTGAAAAGAATTGTAACGTATGTATGGGTCGTGAATCCGATTAGCTAGGTATAAGATAGTGTACTGGGAGCCACCTAAGTTTTGTTCCCCCTACCATTTTTCGGCCTTGTGCCATAGTATTCTTTGTATTTAAAGAATAAATAAAACTAGCCATCCCCCCCCAGACTTTTGTTTGTGTGGTGTTTGGCAAAAAAACCAGAGCAAACTTTTGTTCCACCATTGATATTAGCTATCAATTTGGTTTTTGGGTTTGCTTTTTTATTCAGCCGAGTTTATTGCTCGGGCCAGCGCAAAATAAGCGTCTCAACGCGAAACACCGGATTGCAACTACCCGGTGTTCGGCCATAGTGGCAATGGCCTGTAATAGGCCGGAAAGAGAAGTCGGTCCTCCCACCACGGCCTCGGTGGGAGGGAAAGAGAGACTGGAGTTTACCACCTAGGATCGACCCCTCTTCGGAAGTATCAGCAGCATCTCCCATACCTTCTACCTCTGGGTGGAATTGGAGGTAGAATCACTACTAAGGGAGAGGAGTACTACGCTCAAATGAACTTGAAGTACGTGGAATTTATCAAGGAAGCAGAACTGGTTTCGGTCCCTGAACAGTTAGCTCTAATAGAAGCCCGAATAATTACCTTGATAACAAAAGGACCTGAAAATACACAAATTAGTCTGAGTTAAGGGGACGTGTTTTGAAGAAGTATTAAAGCACTGAAGATCAAAGCCAGGGCCGTAGCGAGAGGCGGTGCCATGGCCAGGACAATCCTGCTTGGATCTGCAGGAGAGCGAAGGCCCTAATGGGGAGTGGTCTTGGAAACCAGACACTCCAAATCACCTGATTACATGGGTACTAAGAAACTTAAAATTACCCTGCGAAAATGGCGTCCCAATGGACATCGCCGAGGACCATATCGGTGCCTTTTTCGGATATGGCAAGTGCAAAGTCTCCTCGCTGCGGTCAAAGGCAGGCTGCTTAACGGGTGACATGACCGCCTCCAAATGAAAGCCTTGACGAAGGAGAGGATTAGCTTCAACATCATTAGAACACCGGGGTCGCAAGATATTTGTGATTGTGGAGGGAAGAAAGCCGTGCTGTTGGGTCTGCGGGGCGGCGGAACATGTTGCCAAGGCTTGCCCGACGAAGAACCCACCCCCAAAGCCCAAACAGCCAAGCAGCCGCAGCAGAGGAAAAGGCAGGGGGAAAGGAGACGACTAAGACAGCAACACCAACTCCAGCACAGACTGTCAGTAGGGAGGGCGAGTGGCGGGTGGTCGGCAGAAAGAGGCGGAGACTCCTTCCCCCGCGAAGGTGCCGCCCCCTGTCAGACGCCTCCAAAACGAGACTCCGGCAAAAGCAGCGTCCCCAGCTAAACAGAAGGCGTGCCCGGCAAAAGCGCCGTCTCTGGGCGGGGAGCCGGAAAAACGAGAGCCCCCGGTGAAGGTCTCCCCTCCCGCCAAAACGCGGCCAAACATGTACAGAAAAGGAGTCCCTCCCCCAAGAAGGTGGAGGAAATGGACGTGGAAAAGGTCGGCGTCCTTAAAACACGGAAGAGACGACGAGGAAGAGCAGCACGATAAACCCAAGAGTCGACGGAGGAGTAGGAGCGTGGAACGAAGAAGACACAGGATAATGCACATCTCTTCCGGTTTCCCCAGTTAGGTGCTCCTATGCGCAGAAAGCCAGGAGCCTGCCCTCTCTCTGAAGGTGTCCCAGTCCCCGACCTTCGAGCTGACCCCCTTGAGAAAGATCCCACTACTCCCTCTCCCTCCCCTTCTCCTGTTCGGCTTCTCGGCATAAAAGAAAAATGCCTCCCTCCTTGGGGATGCCCTCATGAAAATTAATGAAGACATTGGGTTAGAGTGCTGATCCATCGCAAAAGGAGAAATTTGCTCAAACCGCCTCCCCTCAAGCTTACTTCGGTGAAAGGACTAGCCACGGACAACCCTAGGAACTTTTCCCAGGCCCCAGGTGTCGTACCTGATACGTAACACGGAGGCAACCTGAGGGTCTGGGACCACATAAGCTCAGGTTAAAAAGCATTACTCAAATATTAGAATGGTGCAGGAAGGCACCCCTGAATTAAAAAAAATGGCTAGAAATTGTGCTGGGAGGTTCCCGATTTTGTTCCACCCATGCTTATGTAAATTAATAAAACTCACTTACCCTACGGACGTCGGCG
Organism: Ascarosepion bandense; assembly: GCA_037127315.1. NCBI lineage: Eukaryota > Metazoa > Mollusca > Cephalopoda > Sepiida > Sepiidae > Ascarosepion > Ascarosepion bandense. The sequence goes on along the minus strand of JBBBDQ010018146.1, from coordinate 3,908 downwards.
GTATTGTCCTGGACGGACGGATTACGTCCGATGTTGGTACAGGGTCCCTAGGACAGTCCGTCGGGGTCCCAGCCACCAGAGATTTTTTCCCCGTATGTGATTAGAGCCGTTGTTGCATGTTTTCTTGTTCTCTTTTCAGGCCTAAGAAATGTCTATCAAGATAGCCAGTTTGAATGCGTATGGCCTGAGGGATCGGGGCAAGGCGGCTCGCTTCTTCGTGACCTCTTGTCGTACGGCGTGGATGTGGCCGCGATCCAAGAGACTCACTTTGTTTGCGAAGTCGACTCGTGTGTGCTGGATGACGACTTTGTCGTTTATTCAGCATATGGGAGCCGGCGGGCCAGAGGTGTTTCTTTGCTGGTTAAACGTACCCTGGACGCGAGGGTTGACCTTGTCCATGTCGGTGCCGAGGGCCGGCTGATCGTGGCCGATATTGCAGTGAAAAACTAAGTCGTTCCGGCTGATTGCGGTTTATGCGCCCAATGTTCAAGGTGAGCGTGTCTCTTTCTTTCGGCTGTTTGAGGCCTTCATGGTGCATTCAACACGGCTAATCTTAGTTGGGGACTGGAATGCCATCCTAACCCCCCAAATGGGATAGAGGGAGGGGCGCTGGTGGAGTGGTGATCGTAGCCTGGTCAATCTTGTCGGCGATTTTGGTCTCGTCGATAGATACCGGGTCGATCATCCGGAAAGGGAGCATGTGGACGTGGACGCGTGGATTGTGCCCTCTACGGGTATCGACGTACCTGGATAGGGTGTTAGTGAGAGAAGCCGACATAGACACTTCTTAGAATGTCCAACGTTCCACTGGTTAGGCTACACGAGATCACAAACTCGTTTGTGCCCGTGTGGTGTTAGATTTTAGGCCTAGGTTGGCTGGTTATTGGAAGTTCAACCAGTCCTTGCTGAGCGGGCAGGACTTTCGTGACTGGCCGTACAAAACTAGTTCCAGCGGGCGTTAATTGGGCGAGTCATTGGGAGTAAGTGGTGGGTTAGTCTTAAGGACTCCATTAAGTCTTTCGCCACCAAATATAGCCAGCGGCTCAACCTAGATAAGGCTGCGAGGCAAAGACACTTAGAGCTAATTTCGCCCGGGCGGAGGCTGGTGGGGATTCCCTAGAAATAGCCTTAGCCCAGGGAGGCCCTGGAGCGTTCGACTAGCGGGCACTTCCCCTTGGGCCAGGTAATTAGGGCTAAGTTAAGCAAGATGTCTTCCGAAGCTGTGAAAATGGGCGCGGAACTGCGCAAGGAAGAAATTCGCCGAGCCGGCGACCGGTACATTCGAGAGGTACGCGACCCGGAGGACATCTCCTTAGGTCGACCGACGACATGTGCAAGGCGTTCAACGGCATTTCGAACCGATTTACCAAGGAGCCTGGTCTCCGTGACGAGGACTTTCGCAGCTATTTGGCTGACTTTCCCCGGCTTTTGCCGGCTGAAGCGGCTAGCTGCGAAGGGGAAGATTACGGGGACGAAATCTACGTGGCTTTGAAGAGGTCGGCGGTGGCAAGTCGCCAGGTTTGGATGGTTTGCCCTATGAATTGTACTTGAGGATGTCGCACCTTTTTGTCCCGCTCTTGGCAGTCGTGTTCAACCACTGGTTTCGGCAGGGTCATCCCAGTCGGATCACCAGGGGCGTGATGCTGTTGAGAAAAGAGCAAGAAGGTTGGGAGGGGAACTAGACGATTACAACAGAGCCCATAACTCTGCTAAACACAGAGTTAAAGATTTTGGCCAAGATCCTGACGAATCGCTTTTTGCAGCTAGTTGCCGAGTCTCTGTTGGAACCGGATCAAGACTTGTTCTGTGAAGGGAGAACAATTCAGAGCAACCTGCACTTGATTCGCACGATCATAGAGGGTGTAGAAGACGACGATGAGGCCGCGCTGATCAATTTAGATCAGTCCAAGGCATTTGATAGGATTGACCATGGCTACCTGGCTGCTGTCCTGCAGGCCGCCGGATTCAAACCCGACTTCAGCCGCTGGATTAGCCTTCTGTATCGCTCCCCCCGGGCTGTGGTACAGGTGAACGGGAAAGCTGTCGAGCGCTTTCGCGCTGTCTAAGGTCGGTCCGACAGGGTTGTCCACTGTCTTCTCTCCTTTATGTCTTGGCGTTGGAGCCCCTCCTTCGCCGGCTAAGGGACGAGACGGGCAGTCCGGTCCTGCGTGGAATTGAAGTCCTGGCGGAGCTCGAGGCAGGGTTTCTGCGTTCTGCCGATGACGTAACGACCTTTGTGTCCTCCCGCAGGGACATAGAGGCAGTACACCAGGCGCTTGTACGGTACGAGAAGGTGACAGGGGCCAGAATTAACTGCGACAAGTCATCCGGCTTGCGGTTAGGTGCCTGGAAGGAGTTTCCCTCCCGGGGCCCTTCAGCTGGACGGACGGGCGGTCAAGCTCCTCGGAGTTTGGTTCGGTCCGGACTTACAGCTGGAGAAAAACTGGTCCAGAAGTACTGGCAAGGTCGGCGCGTCGGTCAAGATTTGGCGTCGACGGGGTCTCTCCGTGAGGCTTGGCGGAGGTGTGTAACACATACCTCTTTCCATGATCCTTTACCGGCTGTCAGTACTTCCCCTTTGTGACGATCATGAGAAGGCGCTCGAGCGTTTGCTATTCTCCTGTCTTTGGAGAGGACAAACACATGGTCAGCAAGGAGTCTGTTGCCTCCGTCCGTGTCAAGGGGGTCTGGGGATGCCACACTTGAGGAGCCACGTGCTCGCTTCAAGGTTGGCATTCCTCAGGCGCGCGTTAGAGAAGATCGGTTGCTTGCGGGGGGTAGTGAGGGACATGTTCCCTTGCGCTTCATCACGCCCCCGACCCTGTGGCTGACCGTCGGGCCTTGGGTGCGACCGAAATTCCTCCTCGAATGTCTGGCGGCTTTACTGGGCCATTCCGGTCCAGTGACCTTTCACAGCCTAGGAAAATCTTCTATCAGGGATTAGTGGGGGGTGCCGTGAAGGATAAGCTGTGGAGTAAGCTCGGCATGTCGAGAGTGGAGTACCGCTCTCATTGGTCTTGAGCGCCAGGTGCAGATTGGCTCAGCAACTCTGGGTTTCTCTGACCTGGCGATTGGCTCCGAGAATGGTTTGTCTCTCAATGACAAGCGTTTCGCAATGGGCCTGGCGGATTTGCCAGATTGTGAACAATTGCAGCCTTGGAATCAAGGAGACGTCTGCGCACGCCTTCTTCCATTGTTCGCGTTCGCCCGTTGTGGGCGCGTGTCGGCGGATTGACTGCTCGTATCGCGCCGCAGAGGCTCGTGCTCATTGATCGCGCATACGCTGTGGACAATGTGTTGCCCCCGTACTCTGGAGTGAAGCGGATGGTGTTTCTGACGCTGCTGGCTTCGGCTAGAATGGTGATATGGACGACGCGACTGGAGGGAAGTCTTGCGGGGGGGGCGGTCGTCTTTCGGATCAGGATCTAATCCGATATTTTGAGCACCAGCTCAAAATGAGAATTAGAACTGAACGGAAACAGCTGCACCCGACAGACTTTTGCGAAGGTGGATACATGCAGCGAGCCTGGTTCGTGTGACCGGGGCTAGCCTTGATTTTCTTTTTTAAGATCTGCTAATCACATCGGGGGGGATTCCTTTGGAACCCTTCCCGTGGTTAAGGTAGATATTCTTTTGTGTACCTAGTTAATGTGAGTGTATGGGTTGTCTAGCCTGTTCCCGGCTCCAATACTTTTGTTATGATCCAGTTCAGATCCCCTTTGTCCATCGTTATTTTGTCCCGTTTTACTCTCGGCTGGGTCAGCCTTATATATTCCCCAGTCAATTTATTTTAACCTGCTTCTCCCATCCCCTGTAGAAAGAGAGCTACTTGATTTTGCCTTTTAAGGCAGAATACAGTGGCCTCTTTAATTATGAGGGTGTGTTTAGGTCTTACTAACACCATGTAT
>JBBBDQ010018143.1:0-11604 GCA_037127315.1 Ascarosepion bandense | reverse complement strand
CTGAATTCCAAACTAAAAAACATTTTATAATATTATTGGAATTTTTAAAGGAAGCATTAACAATTATTATTAATTTCTAGAACTAGTACTTTTTTCCATTCTCGCCTTTTGATTTTAATAACACTAGTATTAAACCATTCAAAATCTCAATTCCATAATTAAAAAATTTTATAATATTATTGGAATTTCTTAGAGGAAGCATTAACAATTATTATTAACTTAGGAACTAGTACTTCTTTCCACTCATTTCTCTTGATTTTAATAACACTATTAAAACCATTCAAAATCTCATTCCATAACTAAAACATCTTATAATATTGGAATTTATGAAGCATTAACAATTATTATTAACTTAGAACTAGTACTTCTTTCCACTATTTTCCTTGATTTAATACCTTTAGTATTAAACCATTCAAAAATCTCAATCTATAACTAAAAACATCTTATAATATTGGAATTTCTTAGAGGAAGCATTAACAATTATTATTAACTTAGAACTAGTACTTCTTCCACTCATTTCTCTTGATTTAATAACACTAGTATTAAAACCATTCAAAATCTCAATTCCATAACTAAAACATTTTATAATATTATTGGAATTTCTTAGAGGAAGCATTAACAATTATAATTAACTTAGAACTAGTACTTCTTTCCACCTATTTCTCTGATTTTAATAACACCAGTATTAAAACCATTCAAAATCTCAATTCCATAACTAAAACATTTTATAATATTAATAAGGTTCTTAGATAAAGCATTAACAATTATTATTAACTTAGAACTAGTAATTCTTTCCACTCATTTCTCTTGATTTTAATAACACTAGTATTAAAACCATTCAAAATCTCAATTCCATAACTAAAACATCTTATAATATTGGAATTTCTTAGAGGAAGCATTAACAATTATTATTATAACTTAGAACTAGTACTTCTTCCACTCATTTCTTGATTTTAATAACACTTCAGTATTAAAACCATTCAAAATCTCAATTCCATAACTAAAACACCTTTATAATATTGGAATTTCTTAGAGGAAGCATTAACAATTATTATTAACTTAGAACTAGTACTTTTTTCCACTCATTTCTCTTGATTTTAATAACACTAGTATTAAACCATTCAAAATCTCAATTCCATAACTAAAAACATCTTATAATATTGGAATTTCTTAGAGGAAGCATTAACAATTATTATTAACTTAGGAACTAGTGTTCTTTCCACTCATTTCTCTTGATTTTAATAACACTAGTATTAAAACCATTCAAAATCTCAATTCCATAACTAAAAACATCTTATATTGGAATTCCTTAGAGGAAGCATTAACAATTATTATTAACTTAGAACTAGTACTTCTTTCCACTCATTTCTCTTGATTTTAATAACACTAGTATTAAAACCATTAAAAATCTCAATTCCCATAACTAAAACATCTTATAATATTGGAATTTCTAGAGGAAGCATTAACAATTATTATTAACTTAGAACTAGTACTTCTTTCCACTATTTCTCTTGATTTTAATAACACTAGTATTAAAACCATTCAAAATCTCAATTCCATGACTAAAAACATCTTATAATATTGGAATTTCTTAGAGGAAGCATTAACAATTATTATTAACTTAGAACTAGTACTCTTTTCCACTCATTTCTCTTGATTTTAATAACACTAGTATTAAAACCATCCAAAATCTCAATTCATAACTAAAAACATTTTATAATATTATTAGAATTTCTTAGAGGAAGCATTAACAATTATTATTAACTTAGAACTAGTACTTCTTTCCACTCATTTCTCTTGATTTTAATAACACTAGTATTAAAACCATTCAAATTCAATCTACAACTAAAAACATTTTATAATATTGGAATTTCTTAGAGGAAGTATTAACAATTATTATTAACTTAGAACTAGTACTTCTTTACACTCATTTCTCTTGATTTTAATAACACTAGTATTAAAACCATTCAAAATCTCAATTTCATAACTAAACATTTTATAATATTATTAGAATTTCTGAGGAAGCATTAACAATTATAATTAACTTAGAACTAGTACTTTTTTCCATCATTTCTCTTGATTTTAATAACACTAGTATTAAAACCATTCAAAATCTCAATTCCATAACTAAAAACATTTTATAATATTATTAGAATTTCTTAGAGGAAGCATTAACAATTATTATTAACTTAGAACTAGTACTTCTTCCACTCATTTCTGATTTTAATAATACTCAGTATTAAAAAACCATTCAAAATCTCAATTCCATAACTAAAAACATTTTATAATATTATTAGAATTTCTTAGAGGAAGCATTAACAATATTATTAACTAGAACTAGTACTTTTTCCACTACTTTCCTTTTGATTTTAATAACACTAGTATTAAAACCATTCAATTCCATAACTAAAAACATCTTTATAATATTGGAATTTCTTAGAGGAAGCATTAACAATTATTATTAACTTGTGAACTAGTACTTCTTCCACTCATTTCTCTTGATTTTAATAACACTAGTATTAAACCATTCAAAATCTCAATTCCATAACTAAAACATTTTATAATATTATTAGAATTTCCTCTAGAGGAAGCATTAACAATTATTATTATTAACTTAACTAGTACTTCTTTCCACTATTTCTCTGATTTTAATAACACTAGTATTAAAACCATTCAAAATCTCAATTCCATAACTAAAAACATTTTATAATATTATTAGAATTTCTAGAGGAAGCATTAACAATTATTATTAACTTAGAACTAGTACTTCTTTTCCACTATTTCTCTTGATTTTAATAACACTAGTATTAAAACCATTCAAAATTTCAATTCCATAACTAAAAACATCTTATAATATTGGAATTTCTCAGAGGAAGCATTAACAATTATTATTAACTTAGAACTAGTACTTCTTTCACTCATTTCTCTTGATTTTAATAACACTAGTATTAAAACCATTCAAAATCTCAATTCCATAACTAAAACATCTTATAATATTGGAATTTAGAGGAAGCATTAACAATTATTATTAACTTAGAACTAGTACTTCTTTCCACTATTTCTCTTGATTTAATAACACTAGTATTAAAACCATTAAAAATCTCAATTCCATAACTAAAAACATCTTATAATATTGGAATTTTAGAGTGAAGCATTAACAATTATTATTAACTTAGAACGGTACTTTTCCACCATTTTGATTTTAATAACACTATATTAAAACCATTCAAAATCTCAATTCCATAACTAAAACATCTTATAATATTGGAATTTAGAGGAAGCATTAACAATTATTATTAACTTAGAACTAGTACTTCTTCCACTCATTTCTCTTGATTTTAATAACACTAGTATTAAAACCATTCAAAATCAATTCCATAACTAAAAACATCTTATAATATTGAATTTCTTAGGAGGAAGCATTAACAATTATTATTAACTTAGAACTAGTACTTTCTTTCCACTCATTTCTCTTGATTTTAATAACACTAGTATTAAAACCATTCAAAAATCTCAATCTCATGACTAAAAACATCTTATAATATTGGAATTTCTTAGAGGAAGCATTAACAATTATTATTAACTTAGAACTAGTACTTCTTTCCACTCATTTCTCTTGATTTTAATAACACTAGTATTAAAACCATTCAAAATCTCAATTCCATAACTAAAAACATTTTATAATATTATTAGAATTTCTTAGAGGAAGCATTAACAATTATTATTAACTTAGAACTAGTACTTTTCCACTCATTTCTCTTGATTTTAATAACACTAGTATTAAAACCATTCAAAATCTCAATTCCATAACTAAAAACATTTTATAATATTATTGGAATTTCTTAGAGGAAGCATTAACAATTATTATTAACTTAGAACTAGTACTTTTTTACACTCATTTCTCTTGATTTTAATAACACTAGTATTAAACCATTCAAAATCTCAATTCCATAACTAAAAACATTTTATAATATTATTAGAATTTCTTAGAGAAAGCATTAACAATTATAATTAACTTAGAACTAGTACTTCTTTCCACTCATTTCTCTTGATTTTAATAACACTAGTATTAAAACCATTCAAAATCTCAATTCCATAACTAAAAACATTTTATAATATTATTAGAATTTCTTAGAGGAAGCATTAACAATTATTATTAACTTAGAACTAGTACTTTTTCCACTCATTTCTCTTGATTTTAATAACACTAGTATTAAAACCATTCAAAATCTCAATTCCATAACTAAACATTTTATAATATTATTAGAATTTCTTAGAGGAAGCATTAACAATTATTATTAACTTAGAACTAGTACTTCTTCCACCATTTCTCTTGATTTTAATAACACTAGTATTAAACCATTCAAAATCTCAATTCCATAACTAAAAACATCTTATAATATTGGAATTTCTTAGAGGAAGCATTAACAATTATTAACTTAGAACTAGCTTCTTTCCACTCATTTCTCTTGATTTTAATAACACTAGTATTAAAACCATTCAAAATCTCAATTCCATAACTAAAAACATTTTATAATATTATTAGAATTTCTTAGAGGAAGCATTAACAATTATTATTAACTTAGAACTAGTACTTTTTCTTTCCACTCATTTCTCTTGATTTTAATAACACTAGTATTAAAAACCATTCAAAATCTCAATTCCATAACTAAAAACATTTTATAATATTATTAGAATTTCTTAGAGGAAGCATTAACAATTATTATTAACTTAGAACTAGTACTTCTTTTCCACTCATTTCTCTTGATTTAATAACACTAGTATTAAAACCATTCAAAATTTCAATTCCATAACTAAAAACATCTTATAATATTGGAATTTCTTAGAGGAAGTATTAACAATTATTAGTTGAACTTTAGAACTAGTACTTCTTTCCACCATTTCTTTGATTTTAATAACACTATATTAAAACCATTCAAAATCTCAATTCCATAACTAAAAACATCTTATAATATTGGAATTTCTTAGAGGAAGCATTAACAATTATTATTAACTTAGAACTAGTACTTCTTTCCACTCATTTCTCTTGATTTTAATAACACTAGTATTAAAACCATTCAAAATCTCAATTCCATAACTAAAACATTTTATAATATTATTAGAATTTCTTAGAGGAAGCATTAACAATTATTATTAACTTAGAACTAGTGCTCTTTCCACTCATTTCTCTTGATTTTAATAACACTAGTATTAAAACTATTCAAAATCTCAATTCCATAACTAAAAACATTTTATAATATTATTGGAATTTCTTAGAGGAAGCATTAACAATTATTATTAACTTAGAACTAGTACTTCTTTCCACTCATTTCTCTTGATTTTAATAACACTAGTATTAAAACCATTCAAAATCTCAATTCCATAACTAAAAACATTTTATAATATTATTAGAATTTCTTAGAGGAAGCATTAACAATTATAATTAACTTAGAACTAGTACTTCTTTCCACTTATTTCTCTTGATTTTAATAACACTAGTATTAAAACCATTCAAAATCTCAATTCCATAACTAAAAACATTTTATAATATTATTAGAATTTCTTAGAGGAAGCATTAACAATTATTATTAACTTAGAACTAGTACTTCTTTCCACTCATTTCTCTTGATTCTTAATAACACTAGTATTAAAACCATTCAAAATCATAATTCCATAACTAAAAACATCTTATAATATTGGAATTTCTTAGAGGAAGCATTAACAATTATTATTAACTTAGAACTAGTACTTCTTTCCACTCATTTCTTGATTTTAATAACACTAGTATTAAAACCATTCAAAATCTCAATTCCATAACTAAAAAAACATTTTATAATATTATTAGAATTTCTTAGAGGAAGCATTAACAATTATTATTAACTTAGAACTAGTACTTCTTTACACTCATTTCTCTTGATTTTAATAACACTAGTATTAAAACCATTCAAAATCTCAATTCCATAACTAAAAACATCTTATAATATTGGAATTTCTTAGAGGAAGTATTGGGTACCAATTATTATTAACTTAGAACTAGTACTTTTTCCACTCATTTCTCTTGATTTTAATAACACTAGTATTAAAACCATTCAAAATCTCAATTCCATAACTAAAACATTTCATAATATTATTAGAATTTTAGAGGAAGCATTAACAATTATAATTAACTTAGAACTATACTTTTCCACTCATTTCTCTTGATTTTAATAACACTAGTATTAAACCATTCAAAATCTCATGCTAATTCCATAACTAAAAACATTTTTATAATATTATTAGAATTTCTTAGAGGAAGTATTAACAATTATTATTAACTTAGAACTAGTACTTCTTTTCCACTCATTTCTCTTGATTTTAATAACACTAGTATTAAAACCATTCAAAATCTCAATTCCATAACTAAAAACATCTTATATTGGAATTTCTTAGAGGAAGCATTAACAATTATTATTAACTTAGAACTAGTACTTCTTTCCACTATTTCTTCTTATGGATTTTAATAACACTAGTATTAAAACCATTCAAAATCTCAATTCCATAACTAAAAACATTTTATAATATTAATAGAATTTCTTAGAGGAAGCATTAACAATTATTATTAACTTAGAACTAGTACTTCTTTCCACTATTTCCTTGATTTTAATAATAATTAGTATTAAAACCATTCAAAATCTCAATTCCATAACTAAAAACATCTTATAATATTGGAATTTCTTAGAGGAAGCATTAACAATTATTATTAACTTAGAACTAGTACTTTTTCCACTCATTTCTCTTGATTTTAATAACACTAGTATTAAACCATTCAAAATCTCAATTCCATAACTAAAAACAATTTATAATATTATTGGAATTTCTTAGAGGAAGCATTAACAATTATTATTAACTTAGAACTAGTACTTCTTTTCCACTCATTTCTCTTGATTTTAATAACACTAGTATTAAAACCATTCAAAATCTCAATTCCATAAATTAAAAACATTTTATAATATTATTAGAATTTTTAGAGGAAGCATTAACAATTATTATTAACTTAGAACTAGTACTTTTCCACTCATTTCTCTTGATTTTAATAACACTAGTATTAAACCATTCAAAATCTCAATTCCATAACTAAAACATTTTATAATATTATTAGAATTTCTTAGAGGAGCATTAACAATTATTATTAACTTAGAACTTAGTACTTCTTTCCACTCATTTCTCTTGATTTTAATAACACTAGTATTAAACCATTCAAAATCTCAATTCCATAACTAAAAAACATTTTATAATATTATTAGAATTTCTTAGAGTGCTATTAACAATTATTATTAACTTAGAACTAGTACTTCTTTCCACTCATTTCTTGATTTTAATAACACTAGTATTAAAACCATTCAAAACCTCAATTCCATAAATCTTTAAAAACATCTTATAATATTGGAATTTCTTAGAGGAAGCATTAACAATTATTATTAACTTAGAACTAGTACTTCTTCCACTCATTTCTCTTGATTTTAATAACACTAGTATTAAAACCATTCAAAATCTCATAATTCCATAACTAAAAACATTTTATAATATTATTGGAATTTCTTAGAGGAAGCATTAACAATTATAATTAACTTAGAACTAGTACTTCTTTCCACTCATTTCTCTTGATTTTAATAACACTAGTATTAAAACCATTCAAAATCTCAATTCCATAACTAAAAACATTTTATAATATTATTAGAATTTCTTAGAGGAAGCATTAACAATTATTATTAACTTAGAACTAGTACTTCTTTCCACTCATTTCTCTTGATTTTAATAACACTAGTATTAAAACCATTCAAAATCTCAATTCCATAACTAAAAACATTTTATAATATTATTAGAATTTCTTAGAGGAAGCATTAACAATTATTATTATCCTTAGAACTAGTACTTCTTTCCACTCATTTCTCTTGATTTTAATAACACTAGTATTAAAACCATTCAAAATCTCAATTACAACTAAAAACATTTTATAATATAATTAGAATTTCAGAGGAAGCATTAACAATTATTATTAACTTAGAACTAGTAATTTCTTCCACTCATTTCTCTCTTTTGATTTTAATAACACTAGTATTAAAACCATTCAAAATCTCAATTCCATAACTAAAACATTTTATAATATTATTAGAATTTCTTAGAGGAAGCATTAACAATTATTATTAACTTAGAACTAGTACTTCTTTCCACTCATTTCTCTTTTGATTTTAATAACACTAGTATTAAAACCATTCAAAATCTCAATTCCATAACTAAAACATTTTATAATATTATTGAATTTAGAGGAAGCATTAACAATTATTATTAACTTAGAACTAGTACTTCTTTCCACTCATTTCTCTTGATTTTAATAACACTAGTATTAAACCATTCAAAATCTCAATTCCATAACTAAAACATTTTATAATATTATTGGAATTCTCTAGAGGAAGCATTAACAATTATTATTAACTTAGAACTAGTACTTCTTTCCACTCATTTCTCTTGATTTTAATAACACTAGTATTAAACCATTCAAAATCTCAATTCCATAACTAAAAACATTTTATAATATTATTGGAATTTCTTAGAGGAAGCATTAACAATTATTATTAACTTAGAACTAGTACTTCTTCCACTCATTTCTCTTGATTTTAATAACACTAGTATTAAAACCATTCAAAATCTCAATTCCATAACTAAAAACATTTTATAATATTATTAGAATTTATGGTAGTTTACTAACAATTATTATTAACTTATGAACTAGTACTTCTTTCCACTCATTTCTCTTGATTTTAATAACACTAGTATTAAAACCATTCAAAATCTCAATTCCATAACTAAAAACATTTTATAATATTATTGAAATTTCTTAAAGGAAGCATTAACAATTATTATTAACTTAGAACTAGTACTTCTTTCCACTCCACATTTCTCTTGATTTTTTAATAACACTAGTATTAAAACCATTCAAAATCTCAATTCCATAAATCAAAAATATTTTATAATATTATTGGAATTTCTTAGAGGAAGCATTAAGAATTATTATTAACTTAGAACTAGTACTTCTTCCTTCCACTCATTTCGATTTTAATAACACTAGTATTAAAACCATTCAAAATCTCAATTCCATAACTAAAAACATTTTATAATATTGGAATTTCTTAGAGGAAGCATTAACAATTACTATTAACTTAGAACTAGTACTTCTTTCCACTCATTTCTCTTGATTTTAATAACACTAGTATTAAAACCATTCAAAATCTCAATTCCATAACTAAAAAATAATTTATAATACATACTTTTAGAGGAAGCATTAACAATTATTATTAACTAGAACTAGTACTTCTTTCCACTATTTCTCTTTGATTTTAATAACACTAGTATTAAAACCATTCAAAATCTCAATTCCATAACTAAAAACATTTTATAATAATATTATTAGAATTTCTTAGAGGAAGCATTAACAATTATTATTAACTTAGAACTAGTACTTCTTTCCACTATTTCTCTTGATTTTAATAACACTAGTATTAAAACCATTCAAAATCTCAATTCCATAACTAAAAACATTTTATAATATTATTAGAATTTCTTAGAGGAAGCATTAACAATTATTAACTTAGAACTAGTACTTCTTCCACTCATTTCTTGATTTACTAACACTAGTATTAAAACCATTCAAAATCTCAATTCCATAACTAAAAACATTTTATAATATTATTAGAATTTCTAGAGGAAGCATTAACAATTATTATTAACTTAGAACTAGTACTTTTCCACTCATTTCTCTTGATTTTAATAACACTAGTATTAAAACCAGTCAAAATCTCAATTCCATACCAAAAACATTTTATAATATTGGAATTTCTTAGAGGAAGCATTAACAATTATTATTAACTTAGAACTAGTACTTCTTTCCATTCATTTCTCTTGATTTTAATAACACTAGTATTAAAACCATTCAAAATCTCACCTCCATAACTAAAAATAATTTATAATATTATTGGAATTTCTTAGAGGAAGCATTAACAATTATTATTAACTTAGAACTAGTACTTCTTTCCACTCATTTCTCTTGATTTAATAACACTAGTATTAAAACCATTCAAAATCTCAATTCCATAATCCAAAAACATTTTATAATATTATTAGAATTTCTTAGAGGAAGCATTAACAATTATTATTAACTTAGAACTAGTACTTCTTTCCACTCATTTTCTTGATTTTAATAACACTAGTATTAAAACCATTCAAAATCTCAATTCCATAACTAAAACATTTATAATATTAGAATTTCTTAGAGGAAGCATTAACAATTATTATTAACTTAGAACTAGTACTTCTTTCCACTATTTCTCTTGATTCTAATAACACTAGTATTAAAACCATTCAAAATCTCAATTCCATAACTAAAAACATTTTATAATATTATTAGAATTTAGAGGAAGCATTAACAATTATTATTAACTTAGAACTAGTACTTCTTCTCCACTCATTTCTCTTGATTTTAATAACACTAGTATTAAAACCAGTCAAATCTCAATTCCATAACTAAAACATTTTATAATATTATTGGAATTTCTTAGAGGAAGCATTAACAATTATTATTAACTTAGAACTAGTACTTCTTTCCACCATTTCTCTCTTGATTTTAATAACACTAGTATTATTAAAACCATTCAAAATTCAATTCCATAACTAAAAAACATTTTATAATATTATTGGAATTTCTTAGAGGAAGCATTAACAATTATTATTAACTTAGAACTAGTACTTCTTTCCACTCATTTCTCTTGATTTTAATAACACTAGTATTAAAACCATTCAAAATCTCAATTCCATAACTAAAAACATTTATAATATTATTGGAATTTCTTAGAGGAAGCATTAACAATTATTATTAACTTAGAACTAGTACTTCTTTCCACTCATTTCTCTTGATTTTAATAACACTAGTATTAAAACCATTCAAAATCTCAATTCCATAACTAAAAACATTTTATAATATTATTGGAATTTCTTAGAGTGAAGCATTAACAATTATTATTAACTTAGAACTAGTACTTCTTTCCACCTTTCATTTCTCTTGATTTTAATAACACTAGTATTAAAAACCATTCAAAAAATCTCAATTCCATAACTAAAACATTTTATAATATTATTGGAATTTCTTAGAGGAAGCATTAACAATTATTATTAACTTAGAACTAGTACTTCTTTCCACTCATTTCTCTTGATTTAATAACACTAGTATTAAAACCATTCAAAATCTCAATTCCATAACTAAAAACATTTTATAATATTATTGGAATTTCTTAGAGGAAGCATTAACAATTATTATTAACTTAGAACTAGTACTTCTTTCCACTCATTTCTCTTGATTTTAATAACACTAGTATTAAAACCATTCAAAATCTCAATTCCATAACTAAAAACATTTTATAATATTATTGGAATTTCCTTAGAGGAAGCATTAACAATTATAATTAACTTAGAACTAGTACTCTTTTCCACGCATTTCTCTTTGATTTTAATAACACTAGTATTAAACCATTCAAAATCTCAATTCCATAACTAAAAACATTTTATAATATTATT
>JBBBDQ010018141.1:5000-7500 GCA_037127315.1 Ascarosepion bandense | reverse complement strand
TAGATAGATAGATAGATAGATAGATATTGGACTTTCTGAGATAGATAGATAGATAGATAGATAGATAGATAGATAGATAGATAGATAGATAGATAGATATTGGACTTTCTGAGATAGATAGATATAGATAGATAGATAGATAGATAGATAGATAGATAGATAGATAGATAGATAGATAGATAGATAGATATTGGACTTTGCGATAGATAGATAGATAGATAGATAGATAGATAGATAGATAGATAGATAGATAGATAGATAGATAGATATTGGACTTTCTGAGATAGATAGATAGATAGATAGATAGATAGATAGATAGATAGATAGATAGATAGATAGATAGATAGATAGATAGATAGATATTGGACTTTCTGAGATAGATAGATAGATAGATAGATAGATAGATAGATAGATAGATAGATAGATAGATAGATAGATATTAGACTTTCTGAGATAGATAGCTAGCTAGCTAGATAGATAGATAGATAGATAGTTAGATAGATAGATAGCTAGCTAGCTAGCTAGATAGATAGATAGATAGATAGATAGATAGATAGATAGATAGATAGATAGATAGATAGATAGATAGATATTGGACTTTCTGAATAGATAGATAGATAGATAGATAGATAGATAGATAGATAGATAGATAGATAGATAGATAGATAGATAGATAGATATTGGACTTTCTGAGATAGATAGATAGATAGATAGATAGATAGATAGATAGATAGATATTGGACATTCTGAGATAGATAGATAGATAGATAGATAGATAGATAGATAGATAGATAGATAGATAGATAGATAGATAGATAGATAGATATTGGACTTTCTGAGATAGATAGATAGATAGATAGATAGATAGATAGATAGATAGATAGATAGATAGATAGATAGATAGATAGATAGATAGATAGATAGATATTGGACTTTCTGAGATAGATAGATAGATAGATAGATAGATAGATAGATAGATAGATAGATAGATAGATAGATAGATAGACAGATAGATAGATATTGGACTTTCTGAGATAGATAGATAGATAGATAGATAGATAGATAGATAGATAGATAGATAGATAGATAGATAGATAGATAGATAGATAGATAGATAGATAGATATTGGACTTTCTGAGATAGATAGATAGATAGATAGATAGATAGATAGATAGATAGATAGATAGATAGATAGATAGATATTGGACTTTCTGAGATAGATAGATAGATAGATAGATAGATAGATAGATAGATAGATAGATAGATAGATAGATAGATAGATAGATATTGGACTTTCTGAGATAGATAGATAGATAGATAGATAGATAGATAGATAGATAGATAGATAGATAGATAGATAGATAGATAGATATTGGACTTTCTGAGATAGATAAATAGATAGATAGATAGATAGATAGATAGATAGATAGATAGATAGATAGATAGATAGATAGATAGATATTGGACTTTCTGAGATAGATAGATAGATAGATAGATAGATAGATAGATAGATAGATAGATAGATAGATAGATAGATAGATAGATAGATAGATATTAGACTTTCTGAGATAGATAGATAGATAGATAGATAGATAGATAGATAGATATTGGACTTTCTGAGATAGATAGATAGATAGATAGATAGATAGATAGATAGATAGATAGATAGATAGATAGATAGATATTGGACTTTCTGAGATAGATAGATAGATAGATAGATAGATAGATAGATAGATAGATAGATAGATAGATAGATAGATAGATAGATAGATAGATAGATAGATAGATAGATATTGGACTTTCTGAGATAGATAGATAGATAGATAGATAGATAGATAGATAGATAGATAGATATTGGTCTTTCTGAGATAGATAGATAGATAGATAGATAGATAGATAGATAGATAGATATATAGATAGATAGATAGATAGATAGATAGATAGATAGATAGATAGATATTGGACTTTCTGAGATAGATAGATAGATAGATAGATAGATAGATAGATAGATAGATAGATAGATAGATAGATAGATAGATAGATAGATAGATAGATAGATAGATATTGGACTTTCTGAGATAGATAGATAGATAGATAGATAGATAGATAGATAGATAGATAGATAGATAGATAGATAGATAGATAGATATTGGACTTTCTGCGATAGATAGATAGATAGATAGATAGATAGATAGATAGATAGATAGATAGATAGATAGATAGATAGATAGATATTGGACTTTCTGAGATAGATAGATAGATAGATAGATAGATAGATAGATAGATAGATAGATAGATAGATAGATAGATAGATAGATAGATAGATAGATATTGGACTTTCTGAGATAGATAGATAGATAGATAGATAGATAGATAGATAGATAGATAGATAGATAGATAGATAGATAGATAGATAGATAGATAGATAGATATTGGAATTTCTAGAGAGATAGCTAGCTAGCTAGATAGATAGATAGATAGATAGATAGATAGATAGATA
>JBBBDQ010018139.1:15000-17500 GCA_037127315.1 Ascarosepion bandense | reverse complement strand
AGATAGATAGATAGATATTGACTTTCTTGAGATAGATAGATAGATAGATAGATAGATAGATAGATAGATAGATAGATAGATAGATATTGACTTTCTTGAGATAGATAGATAGATAGATAGATAGATAGATAGATAGATAGATAGATAGATAGATAGATAGATAGATAGATAGATATTGACTTTCTGAGATAGATAGATAGATAGATAGATAGATAGATAGATAGATAGATAGATAGATAGATAGATAGATAGATAGATATTGACTTTTCTTGAGATAGATAGATAGATAGATAGATAGATAGATAGATAGATAGATAGATAGATAGATAGATAGATATTGACTTTCTTGAGATAGATAGATAGATAGATAGATAGATAGATAGATAGATAGATAGATAGATAGATAGATAGATAGATAGATAGATAAATAGATAGATAGATATAGGACTTTCTGAGATAGATAGATAGATAGATAGATAGATAGATAGATAGATAGATAGATAGATAGATAGATAGATATTGACTTCTGAGATAGATAGATAGATAGATAGATAGATAGATAGATAGATAGATAGATAGATAGATAGATAGATAGATATTGGACTTTCTGAGATAGATAGATAGATAGATAGATAGATAGATAGATAGATAGATAGATAGATAGATAGATAGATAGATATTGACTTTCTGAGATAGATAGATAGATAGATAGATAGATAGATAGATAGATAGATAGATAGATAGATAGATAGATAGATATTGGACTTTCTGAGATAGATAGATACTTAAATAGATAGATAGATAGATAGATAGATAGATAGATAGATAGATAGATAGATAGATAGATAGATAGATAGATAGATAGATATTGACTTTCTGAGATAGATAGATAGATAGATAGATAGATAGATAGATAGATAGATAGATAGATAGATAGATAGATAGATAGATAGATAGATAGATAGATATTGGATGGAGATAGATAGGTAGATAGATAGATAGATAGATAGATAGATAGATAGATAGATAGATAGATAGATAGATAGATAGATAGATATTGGACTTTCTGAGATAGATAGATAGATAGATAGAGAGATAGATAGATAGATAGATAGATAGATAGATAGATAGATAGATAGATATTGGACTTTCTGAGATAGATAGATAGATAGATAGATAGATAGATAGATAGATAGATAGATAGATAGATAGATAGATATTGACTTTCTGAGATAGATAGATAGATAGATAGATAGATAGATAGATAGATAGATAGATAGATAGATAGATAGATAGATAGATATTGGTCTTTCTGAGATAGATAGATAGATAGATAGATAGATAGATAGATAGATAGATAGATAGATAGATAGATAGATAGATAGATATTGGACTTACTGAGATAGATAGATAGATAGATAGATAGATAGATAGATAGATAGATAGATAGATAGATATTGGACTTCTCTGAGATAGATAGATAGATAGATAGATAGATAGATAGATAGATAGATAGATAGATAGATAGATAGATAGATATTGACTTTCTGAGATAGATAGATAGATAGATAGATAGATAGATAGATAGATAGATAGATAGATAGATAGATAGATAGATAGATATTGACTTTCTGAGATAGATAGATAGATAGATAGATAGATAGATAGATAGATAGATAGATAGATAGATATTGACTTTCTGAGATAGATAGATGGATATATAGATAGATAGATAGATAGATAGATATATAGATAGATAGATAGATAGATAGATAGATAGATAGATAGATAGATAGATATTGACTTTCTTGAGATAGATAGATAGATAGATAGATAGATAGATAGATAGATAGATAGATAGATAGATAGATAGATAGATAGATAGATATTGGACTTTCTGAGATAGATAGATAGATAGATAGATAGATAGATAGATAGATATTGACTTTCTGAGATAGATAGATAGATAGATAGATAGATAGATAGATAGATAGATAGATAGATAGATAGATAGATAGATAGATATTGACTTTCTGAGATAGATAGATAGATAGATAGATAGATAGATAGATAGATAGATAGATAGATAGATAGATAGATATTGACTTTCTGAGATAGATAGATACTAAATAGATAGATAGATAGATAGATAGATAGATAGATAGATAGATAGATAGATAGATAGATAGATATTGACTGAGATAGATAGATAGATAGATAGATAGATAGATAGATAGATAGATAGATAGATAGATAGATAGATAGATAGATATTGACTTTCTGAGATAGATAGATAGGTAGATAGATAGATAGATAGATAGATAGATAGATAGATAGATAGATAGATAGATAGATATTGACTTGAGATAGATAGATAGATAGATAGATAGATAGATAGATAGATAGATAGATATTGACTTTCTGAGATAGATAGATAGATAGATAGATAGATAGATAGATAGATAGATAGATAGATAGATAGATAGATAGATAGATATTG
>JBBBDQ010018132.1:0-29165 GCA_037127315.1 Ascarosepion bandense | reverse complement strand
CATATCCATGTGTCTGATTATAATGTAGAGCAGCAACCACATATCCATGTGTCTGATTATAATGTGAGAGCAGCAACCACATATCCATGTGTCTTATTATAATGTGAGAGCAGCAACCACATATCCATGTGTCTTATTATAATGTGAGAGCAGCAACCATATCCATGTGTCTGATTATAATGTGAGAGCAGCAACCACATATCCATGTGTCTGATTATAATGTAGAGCAGCAACCACATATCCATGTGTCTTATTATAATGTGAGAGCAGCAACCACATATCCATGTGTCTTATTATAATGTGAGAGCAGCAACCACATATCCATGTGTCTGATTATAATGTGAGAGCAGCAACCACATATCCATGTGTCTTATTATAATGTGAGAGCGGCAACCACATATCCATGTGTCTGATTATAATGAGAGAGCAGCAACCACATATCCATGTGTCTGATTATAATGAGAGAGCAGCAACCACATATCCATGTGTCTGATTATAATGTGAGAGCAGCAACCACATATCCATGTGTCTGATTATAATGTGAGAGCAGCAACCACATATCCATGTGTCTTATTATAATGTGAGAGCGGCAACCACATATCCATGTGTCTGATTATAATGTGAGAGCAGCAACCACATATCCATGTGTCTTATTATAATGTGAGAGCAGCAACCACATATCCATGTGTCTTATTATAATGTGAGAGCAGCAACCACATATCCATGTGTCTGATTATAATGTGAGAGCGGCAACTACATATCCATGTGTCTTATTATAATGTGAGAGCGGCAACCACATATCCATGTGTCTGATTATAATGAGAGAGCAGCAACCACATATCCATGTGTCTGATTATAATGTGAGAGCAGCAACCACATATCCATGTGTCTGATTATAATGTGAGAGCAGCAACCACATATCCATGTGTCTGATTATAATGTGAGAGCAGCAACCACATATCCATGTGTCTTATTATAATGTGAGAGCGGCAACCACATATCCATGTGTCTGATTATAATGTGAGAGCAGCAACCACATATCCATGTGTCTTATTATAATGTGAGAGCAGCAACCACATATCCATGTGTCTTATTATAATGTGGGAGGCAACAGCCACATATCCATGGTGTCTGATTATAATGTGAGAGCAGCAACCACATATCCATGTGTCTTATTATAATGTGAGAGCGGCAACCACATATCCATGTGTCTGATTATAATGTGAGAGCAGCAACCACATATCCATGTGTCTGATTATAATGTGAGAGCGGCAACCACATATCCATGTGTCTGATTATAATGTGAGAGCAGCAACCACATATCCATGTGTCTGATTATAATGTGAGAGCAGCAACCACATATCCATGTGTCTGATTATAATGAGAGAGCAGCAACCACATATCCATGTGTCTGATTATAATGTAGGCAACAACCACATATCCATGTGTCTGATTATAATGTGAGAGCAGCAACCACATATCCATGTGTCTTATTATAATGTGAAATGACAACCACATATCCATGTGTCTGATTATAATGTGAGAGCAGCAACCACATATCCATGTGTCTGATTATAATGAGAGAGCAGCAACCACATATCCATGTGTCTTATTATAATGTGAGCAGCAACCACATATCCATGTGTCTGATTATAATGTGAGAGCAGCAACCACATATCCATGTGTCTGATTATAATGAGAGAGCAGCAACCACATATCCATGTGTCTGATTATAATGTGAGAGCAGCAACCACATATCCATGTGTCTGATTATAATGTGAGAGCAGCAACCACATATCCATG
Source organism: Ascarosepion bandense (assembly GCA_037127315.1). Classification (NCBI taxonomy): domain Eukaryota; kingdom Metazoa; phylum Mollusca; class Cephalopoda; order Sepiida; family Sepiidae; genus Ascarosepion; species Ascarosepion bandense. The sequence goes on along the minus strand of JBBBDQ010018132.1, from coordinate 27,362 downwards.
TGTCTGATTATAATGTGAGCAGCAACCACATATCCATGTGTCTGATTAGAATGAGAGAGCAGCAACCACATATCCATGTGTCTGATTATAATGTGAGAGCAGCAACCACATATCCATGTGTCTGATTATAATGTGAGAGCAGCAACCACATATCCATGTGTCTTATTATAATGTGAGAGCGGCAACCACATATCCATGTGTCTGATTATAATGTGAGAGCAGCAACCACATATCCATGTGTCTGATTATAATGAAGCAGCAACCACATATCCATGTGTCTGATTATAATGTGAGAGCAGCAACCACATATCCATGTGTCTGATTATAATGTGAAGAGGCAACAGCAACCACATATCCATGTGTCTGATTATAATGAGAGAGCAGCAACCACATATCCATGTGTCTGATTATAATGTGAGAGCAGCCACATATCCATGTGTCTGATTATAATGTGAGAGCGGCAACCACATATCCATGTGTCTGATTATAATGTGAGAGCAGCAACCACATATCCATGTCTGATTATAATGTGAGAGCGGCAACCACATATCCATGTGTCTGATTATAATGTGAGAGCAGCAACCACATATATCCATGTGTCTGATTATAATGAGAGAGCAGCAACCACATATCCATGTGTCTGATTATAATGTGAGAGCAGCAACCACATATCCATGTGTCTGATTATAATGAGGCAGCAACCACATATCCATGTGTCTGATTATAATGTGAGAGCAGCAACCACATATCCATGTGTCTGATTATAATGAGAGAGCAGCAACCACATATCCATGTGTCTGATTATAATGTGAGAGCAGCAACCACATATCCATGTGTCTGATTATAATGTGAGAGCAGCAACCACATATCCATGTGTCTGATTATAATGTGAGAGCAGCAACCACATATCCATGTGTCTGATTATAATGTGAGAGCAGCAACCACATATCCATGTGTCTGATTATAATGTAGAGCAGCAACCACATATCCATGTGTCTGATTATAATGAGAGGCAGCAACCACATATCCATGTGTCTGATTATAATGTGAAGGCAACAGCCACATATCCATGTGTCTGATTATAATGTGAGAGCAGCAACCACATATCCATGTGTCTGATTATAATGTGAGAGCAGCAGCCACATATCCATGTGTGATTATAATGTGAGCAGCAACCACATATCCATGTGTCTGATTATAATGTGAGAGCAACAACCACATATCCATGTGTCTGATTATAATGAAGGCAACAGCCACATATCCATGTGTCTGATTATAATGAAGAGAGCAGCAACCACATATCCATGTGTCTGATTATAATGTGAGAGCAGCAACCACATATCCATGTGTCTGATTATAATGTGGACGGCAACCACATATCCATGTGTGCAGTTATAATGTGAGAGCAGCAACCACATATCCATGTGTCTGATTATAATGTGAGAGCAGCAACCACATATCCATGTGTCTGATTATAATGTAGAGCAGCAACCACGCCTCCATGTGTCTGATTATAATGTGAGAGCAGCAACCACATATCCATGTGTCTGATTATAATGTGAGAGCGGCAACCACATATCCATGTGTCTGATTATAATGTGAGAGCAGCAACCACATATCCATGTGTCTGATTATAATGAGAGAGCAGCAACCACATATCCATGTGTCTGATTATAATGTGAGAGCAGCAACCACATATCCATGTGTCTGATTATAATGTGAGAGCGGCAACCACATATCCATGTGTCTGATTATAATGTGAGAGCAGCAACCACATATCCATGTGTCTGATTATAATGTGAGAGCAGCAACCACATATCCATGTGTCTGATTATAATGAGAGAGCAGCAACCACATATCCATGTGTCTGATTATAATGTAGAGGCAGCAACCACATATCCATGTGTCTTATTATAATGTGAGCAGCAGCCACATATCCATGTGTCTGATTATAATGGGGAGCAGCAACCACATATCCATGTGTCTTATTATAATGACGAAGCTGACAACCACATATCCATGTGTCTGATTATAATGTGAGAGCAGCAACCACATATCCATGTGTCTGATTATAATATTGAGCAGCAACCACATATCCATGTGTCTGATTATAATGTGAGCAGCAACCACATATCCATGTGTCTTATTATAATGTGGAAGCGGCAACCACATATCCATGTGTCTGATTATAATGTGAGAGCAGCAACCACATATCCATGTGTCTTATTATAATGTGAGAGCGGCAACCACATATCCATGTGTCTGATTATAATGTGAGGCAGCAACCACATATCCATGTGTGTCTGATTATAATGTGAGAGCAGCAACCACATATCCATGTGTCTGATTATAATGTGAGAGCAGCAACCACATATCCATGTGTCTTATTATAATGTGAGAGCGGCAACCACATATCCATGTGTCTGATTATAATGTGAGAGCAGCAACCACATATCCATGTGTCTTATTATAATGTGAGAGCGGCAACCACATATCCATGTGTCTGATTATATTGAGCAGCAACCACATATCCATGTGTCTGATTATAATGTGAGCAGCAACCACATATCCATGTGTCTGATTATAATGTGACTGGCAACCATATCCATGTGTCCTGATTATAATGTGAGAGCGGCAACCACATATCCATGTGTCTGATTATAATGTGAGAGCAGCAACCACATATCCATGTGTCTGATTATAATGTGAGAGCAGCAACCACATATCCATGTGTCTGATTATAATGTGAGAGCAGCAACCACATATCCATGTGTCTGATTATAATGTGAGAGCAGCAACCACATATCCATGTGTCTTATTATAATGTAGACGGCAACCACATATCCATGTGTCTGATTATAATGAGAGAGCGGCAACCACATATCCATGTGTCTGATTATAATGTGAGAACAGCAATACCATCCATGTGTCTTATTATAATGTGAGAGCGGCAACCACATATCCATGTGTCTTATTATAATGTGGAAGCGGCAACCACATATCCATGTGTCTGATTATAATGTGAGCAACAGCCACATATCCATGTGTCTGATTATAATGTGAGAGCAGCAACCACATATCCATGTGTCTTATTATAATGAGAAGCGGCAACCACATATCCATGTGTCTTATTATAATGAAGAGCGGCAACCACATATCCATGTGTCTTATTATAATGTGAGGGCGGCAGCCACATATCCATGTGATATTATTATAATGTGAGAGGCGACAACCACATATCCATGTGTCTTATTATAATGTGAGAGCGGCAACCACATATCCATGTGTCTTATTATAATGTGAGAGCGGCAACCACATATCCATGTGTCTTATTATAATGTGAGAGCGGCAACCACATATCCATGTGTCTTATTATAATGTGAGGACGGCAACCACATATCCATGTGTCTTATTATAATGTGAGCTGACAACCACATATCCATGTGTCTGATTATAATGTGAGAGCGGCAACCACATATCCATGTGTCTGATTATAATGTGAGAGCGGCAACCACATATCCATGTGTCTGATTATAATGTGAGAGCGGCAACCACATATCCATGTGTCTTATTATAATGTGAGAGCAGCAACCACATATCCATGTGTCTGATTATAATGTGAGAGCAGCAACCACATATCCATGTGTCTGATTATAATGTGAGAGCGGCAACCACATATCCATGTGTCTGATTATAATGTGAGAGCAGCAACCACATATCCATGTGTCTGATTATAATGTGAGAGCAGCAACCACATATCCATGTGTCTTATTATAATGTGAGAGCAGCAACCACATATCCATGTGTCCTGATTATAATGTGAGAGCAGCAACCACATATCCATGTGTCTGATTATAATGTGAGAGCGGCAACCACATATCCATGTGTCTGATTATAATGTGAGAGCGGCAACCACATATCCATGTGTCTTATTATAATGTGAGAGCGGCAACCACATATCCATGTGTCTTATTATAATGTGAGCAGCAACCACATATCCATGTGTCTGATTATAATGTGAGAGCGGCAACCACATATCCATGTGTCTGATTATAATGTGAGAGCAGCAACCACATATCCATGTGTCTGATTATAATGTGAGAGCAGCAACCACATATCCATGTGTCTGATTATAATGTGAGAGCAGCAGCCACATATCCATGTGTCTGATTATAATGTGAGAGCAGCAACCACATATCCATGTGTCTGATTATAATGTGAGAGCAGCAACCACATATCCATGTGTCTGATTATAATGTGAGAGCAGCAACCACATATCCATGTGTCTGATTATAATGTGAGAGCGGCAACCACATATCCATGTGTCTGATTATAATGTGAGAGCAGCAACACCCTCCATGTGTCTGATTATAATGTGAGAGCAGCAACCACATATCCATGTGTCTGATTATAATGTGAGAGCAGCAACCACATATCCATGTGTCTGATTATAATGTGAGAGCAGCAACCACATATCCATGTATTATAATGTGAGAGCAGCAACCACATATCCATGTGTCTGATTATAATGTGAGAGCAGCAACCACATATCCATGTGTCTGATTATAATGTTGAAGCAGCAACCACATATCCATGTGTAGATTATAATGTGAAGGCAACAGCCACATATCCATGTGATTATAATGTGAGAGCAACCACATATCCATGTGTCTGATTATAATGTGGGCGGCCAACCACATATCCATGTGTCTGATTATAATGTGAGAGCAGCAACCACATATCCATGTGTCTGATTATAATGTGAGAGCAGCAACCACATATCCATGTGTCTGATTATAATGTGAGAGCGGCAGCCACATATCCATGTGTCTGATTATAATGTAGACGGCAACCACATATCCATGTGTCTTATTATAATGTGAGAGCGGCAACCACATATCCATGTGTCTGATTATAATGTGAGAGCGGCAACCACATATCCATGTCCTGATTATAATGTGAGAGCGGCAACCACATATCCATGTGTCTGATTATAATGTGAGAGCAGCAACCACATATCCATGTGTCTGATTATAATGTGAGAGCGGCAACCACATATCAATGTGTCTGATTATAATGTGACGGCAACCACATATCCATGTGTCTGATTATAATGTGAGAGCGGCAACCACATATCCATGTGTCTTATTTATTATAATGTGAGAGCGGCAACCACATATCCATGTGTCTGATTATAATGTGAGCGGCAACCATATCCATGTGTCTGATTATAATGTGAGAGCGGCAACTTCACATATCCATGTGTCTGATTATAATGTGAGAGCGGCAACCACATATCCATGTGTCTTATTATAATGTGAGGCTGACAACCACATATCCATGTGTCTGATTATAATGAGGCGGCAACCACATATCCATGTGTCTGATTATAATGTGAGAGCGGCAACCACATATCCATGTGTCTGATTATAATGTGAAGACGGCAACCACATATCCATGTGTCTTATTATAATGTGAGAGCGGCAACCACATATCCATGTGTCTTATTATAATGTGAGAGCGGCAACCACATATCCATGTGTCTGATTATAAACCGTGAGGCGGCAACCACATATCCATGTGTCTGATTATAATGTGACAGCAACCACATATCCATGTGTCTGATTATAATGTGAGAGCAACAACCACATATCCATGTGTCTGATTATAATGTGAGAGCAGCAACCACATATCCATGTGTCTGATTATAATGTGAGAGCAGCAACCACATATCCATGTGTCTGATTATAATGTGAGAGCAGCAACCACATATCCATGTGTCTGATTATAATGTGAGAGCGGCAACCACATATCCATGTGTCTGATTATAATGTGAAGGCAGCAGCCACATATCCATGTGTCTGATTATAATGTGAGAGCAGCAACCACATATCCATGTGTCTGATTATAATGTGAGAGCGGCAACCACATATCCATGTGTCTGATTATAATGTGAGAGCAGCAACCACATATCCATGTGTCTGATTATAATGTGAGAGCAACAACCACATATCCATGTGTCTGATTATAATGTGAGAGCAGCAACCACATATCCATGTGTCTGATTATAATGTGAGAGCAGCAACCACATATCCATGTGTCTGATTATAATGTGAGAGCAGCAACCACATATCCATGTGTCTGATTATAATGTGAGAGCAGCAACCACATATCCATGTGTCTGATTATAATGTGAGAGCGGCAACCACATATCCATGTGTCTGATTATAATGTGAGAGCGGCAACCACATATCCATGTGTCTGATTATAATGTGAGAGCGGCAGCCACATCCATGTGTCTGATTATAATGTGAGAGCGGCAACCACATATCCATGTGTCTGATTATAATGTGAGAGCAGCAACCACATATCCATGTGTCTGATTATAATGTAGAGCAGCAACCACATATCCATGTGTCTTATTATAATGTAGAGCAGCAACCACATATCCATGTGTCTGATTATAATGTAGAGAGCGGCAACCACATATCCATGTGTCTGATTATAATGTAAAGGCAACAACCACATATCCATGTGTCTGATTATAATGTGAGCAGCAACCACATATCCATATGTCTGATTATAATGTGAGAGCGGCAACCACATATCCATGTGTCTGATTATAATGTGAGAGCAACAACCACATATCCATGTGTCTTATTATAATGTGAGAATGACAACCACATATCCATGTGTCTGATTATAATGTGAGAACGGCAACCACATGTCCATGTGTCTGATTATAATGTGAAACGGCAACCACATATCCATGTGTCTGATTATAATGTGGGAACGGCAACCACATATCCATGTGTCTTATTATAATGTGAGAGCGGCAACCACATATCCATGTGTCTGATTATAATGTGAGAGCAGCAACCACATATCCATGTGTCTTATTATAATGCTTAAGTAACCACATATCATGTGTCTGATTATAATGTGAGAGCAGCAACCACATATCCATGTGTCTGATTATAATGTGAGAGCAGCAACCACATATCCATGTGTCTGATTATAATGTGAGAGCTGACAACCATATCCATGTGTCTGATTATAATGTGAGAGCGGCAACCATATCCATGTGTCTGATTATAATGTGAGCAGCAACCACATATCCATGTACCGTCACCAGTTATAATGTGAAGCAGCAACCACATATCCATGTGTCTGATTATAATGTAGAGAGCAGCAACCACATATCCATGTGTCTGATTATAATGTGAGAGTGACATACACATATCCATGTGTCTTATTATAATGTGAGAAGCGGCAACCACATATCCATGTGTCTGATTATAATGAGGAGAGCGGCAACCACATATCCATGTGTCTCGTTATAATGTGAGAGCAGCAACCACATATCCATGTGTCTTATTATAATGTGAGACGGCAACCACATATCCATGTGTCTTATTATAATGTGAGCGGCAACCACATATCCATGTGTGTCTGATTATAATGTGAGGCATACATATCCATGTGTCTGATTATAATGTGAGAGCAGCAACCACATATCCATGTGTCTTATTATAATGAAGAGAGCGGCAACCACATATCCATGTGTCTTATTATAATGAGAGAGCGGCAACCACATATCCATGTGTCTTATTATAATAATGTAAAGGCAGCAGCACATATCCATGTGTCTTATTATAATGTAGGAAAGCGGCAACCACATATCCATGTGTCTTATTATAATGTGAGCGGCAACCACATATCCATGTGTGTCTTATTATAATGTGAGAGCGGCAACCACATATCCATGTGTCTTATTATAATGTAAGGAGAAACGCCTTCACATATCCATGTGTCTTATTATAATGTGAGAGCGGCAACCACATATCCATGTGTCTTATTACTGTATGAGGCAGCAACCACATATCCATGTGTCTACAGATTATAATGTAGAGACGTAACCACATATCCATGTGTCTGATTATAATGGCAGAAGACGGCAACCACATATCCATGTGTCTGATTATAATGTGAAAATGACAGCCACATATCCATGTGTCTTATTATAATGTGAGGCAACAACCACATATCCATGTGTAAGTTATAATGTGGGAAGCAGCAACCACCTCAGCATGATTATAATGTGAAATGACAACCCACATATCCATGTGTCTGATTATAATGTGAAACGGCAACCACATATCCATGTGTCTGATTATAATGTGAAAACCAGCAACCACATATCCATGTGTCTTATTATAATGTGAGAGCAACATGCATATCCATGTGTCTGATTATAATGTGAGAGCAGCATACATATCCATGTGTCTGATTATAATGTGTGAGCGACAGCATAATAAACATGTCTGATTATAATGTGAGAGCGGCAACCACATATCCATGTGTCTTATTATAATGTGAGAGCGGCAACCACATATCCATGTGTCTTATTATAATGTGAGAGCAGCAACCACATATCCTTTTATGTCTGATTATAATGTGAGACGTGACACATATCCATGCATGTCTGGTTATAATGTGAGAGCAGCAACCACATATCCATGTGTCTGATTATAATGTGAGAGCAGCAACCACATATCCATGTGTCTGATTATAATGTGAGAGCAGCAACCACATATCCATGTGTCTGATTATAATGTGAGAGCAGCAACCACATATCCATGTGTCTGATTATAATGTAGGAGGCAACATACATATCCATGTGTCTGATTATAATGTGAGAGCAGCAACCACATATCCATGTGTCAAATTATAATGTGAGAGCGGCAACCACATATCCATGTGTCTGATTATAATGTAGGAAACAGCAACCACATATCCATGTGTCTGATTATAATGTGAGAGCAGCAGCCACATATCCATGTGTCTGATTATAATGTGAGAGCAGCAACCACATATCCATGTGTCCCCCAGTTATAATGTGAGAGCAGCAACCACATATCCATGTGTCTTATTATAATGTGAGAGCAGCAACCACATATCCATGTGTCTGATTATAATGTGAGAGCAGCAGCCACATATCCATGTGTCTGATTATAATGTGAAACAGCAACCACATATCCATGTGTCTGATTACAATGTAGGTAGCAACCCATATCCTGTGTCTGATTATAATGTGAGAGCAACCACATGTCATGTGTCTGATTATAATGTGAGAGCGGCAACCACATATCATGTGTGTGATTATAATGTAGAGAGCAGCAACCACATATCCATGTGTCTGATTATAATAATGTGAGAGCAGCAGCATATCCATGTGTCTGATTATAATGTGAGACGCTTCACATATCCATGTGTCTGATTATAATGTAGACGGCAACCACATATCCATGTGTCTTATTATAATGTGAGAAGCGGCAACCACATATCCATGTGTCTGATTATAATGTGAGACGGCAACCACATGTCCATGTGTCTGATTATAATCATGAGGCAGCAGCCACATATCCGTATGTCTGATTATAATGTGAGAGCAACAGCCATATCCATGTGTCTGATTATAATGTGAGAGCGGCAACCACATATCCATGTGTCTGATTATAATGTGAGAGCGACAACCACATATCCATGTAATACGATTATAATGTGAAACGGCAACCATATCCATGTGTCTTATTATAATGTGAAGACGGCAGCCACATATCCATGTGTCTGATTATAATGTGAAGCGGCAACCACATATCCATGTGTCTGATTATAATGTGAGAGCGGCAACCACATATCCATGTGTCTGATTATAATGTAGAGACGGCAACCCACATATCCATGTGTCTTATTATAATGTGAAAGCGGCAACCACATATCCATGTGTCTGATTATAATGTGGCGGCAACCACATATCCATGTGTCTGATTATAATGTGAGACGCTTGTATCATGTGTCTGATTATAATGTAAGAGCGGCAACCACATATCCATGCCTGCAATATAATGTGGAAGCGGCAACCACATATCCATGTGTCTTATTATAATGTAGGCAGCAACCACATATCCATGTGTCTGATTATAATGTGAGAGGCGGCAACCACATATCCATGTATCACAATTATAATGTTGAAACGACACATATACATGTGTCACAGTTATAATGTGAGAGCAGCAACCACATATCCATGTGTCCACAGTTATAATGTGAGAGCAGCAACCACATATCCATGTGTCTGATTACTATTATGAGAGCAGCAACCACATATCCATGTGTCAGTTATAATGTGAGAGCAGCAACCACACATCCATGTGTCTGATTATAGTAGCAAGGCAGCAGCTTACATATCCATGTGTCTGATTATAATGTGAGAGCGGCAACCACATATCCATGTGTCTGATTATAATGTAGAGACGCCCAACCACATATCCATGTTGTCTGATTATAATGTGAGAGCGGCAACCACATATCCATGTGTCTGATTATAATATGAGAGCAGCAACCACATATCCATGTGTCTGATTATAATGTGAGAACTGTATACATATCCATGTGTCTGATTATAATGTGACAGCAACCACATATCCATGTGTCTGATTATAATGTGAGAGCTGACAACCACATATCCATGTGTCTGATTATAATGTGGGAACGCAGCTACATATCCATGTGTCTGATTATAATGTGAGCAGCAACCACATATCCATGTATGCAAATTATAATGTGAGGACGGCAACCACATATCCATGTGTCTGATTATAATGTGGACGGCAACCACATATCCATGTGTCTGATTATAATGTGAGAGCGGCAACCACATATCCATGTGTCTGATTATAATGTGGAAGCGGCAACCACATATCCATGTGTCTGATTATAATGTAGAGAGCAGCAACCACATATCCATGTGTCTGATTATAATGTGAGAGCAGCAACCACATATCCATGTGTCTTATTATAATGTGAGCAGCAACCACCTTACCTCCATGTGTCTGATTATAATGTGAGAGCTGACAGCCACATATCCATGTCTGAATTATAATGTGAGAGCAGCAACCACATATCCATGTGTCTGATTATAATGTGGTGACAGCCACATATCCATGTGTCTGATTATAATGTGAGAGCAGCAACCACATATCCATGTGTCTGATTATAATGTGAGAGCAACAGCCACATATCCATGTGTCTTATTATAATGAGAGCGACAGCCACATATCCATGTGTCTGATTATAATGTGAGAGCAGCAGCCACATATCCATGTGTCTGATTATAATGTGAGAGCAGCAACCACATATCCATGTGTCTGATTATAATGTGAGCAGCAACCACATATCCATGTGTCTGATTATAATGTGAGAGCGGCAACCACATATCCACATGTTAATAGTTATAATGTGAGAGCAGCAACCCACATATCCATGTGTCTTATTGCTGCATAATGTGGAGCGGCAACCACATATCTGTGTGTCTGATTATAATGTAAGGAAACAACAACCCACATATCCATGTGTCTGATTATAATGTAAGAGCGGCAACCACATATCCATGTGTCTGATTATAATGTGAGAAGGCAGCAACCACATATCCATGTGTCTGATTATAATGTGAGAGCAGCAACCACATATCCATGTGTCTTATTATAATGTGAAGCGGCAACCACATATCCATGTGTCTGATTATAATGTGAGGCAACAACCACATATCCATGTGTCTGATTATAATATGAGAGCAGCAACCACATATCCATGTGTCTGATTATAATGTGAGAGCGGCAACCATATCCATGTGTCTGATTATAATGTGAGAGCGGCAACCACATATCCATGTGTACGATTATAATGTGAGAGCGGCAACCACATATCCATGTGTCTGATTATAATGTGAGACGGCAACCACACTTATCCATGTGTCTGATTATAATGTGAAACTGACACATATCCATGTGTCTGATTATAATGTGAGGGCAGCAACCACATATCCATGTGTCTGATTATAATGTGAGAGCAGCAACCACATGTCCATGTGTCTGATTATAATGTGAGAGCAGCAACCACATATCCATGTGTCTGATTATAATGTGAGAGCAGCAACCACATATCCATGTGTCTGATTATAATGTGAGAGCGGCAACCACATATCCATGTGTCTGATTATAATGTGGGGAGCGGCAACCACATATCCATGTGTCTGATTATAATGTGAGCGGCAACCACATATCCATGTGTCTGATTATAATGTGAGAGCGGCAACCACATATCCATGTGTCGTTATAATGTGAGGCCGGCAACCACATATCCATGTGTCTGATTATAATGTAGGCAGCAACCACATATCCATGTGTCTGATTATAATGTGAGAGCGGCAACCACATATCCATGTGTCTGATTATAATGTGAGAAGCGGCAACCACATATCCATGTGTCTGATTATAATGTGGGGAAAGTGACAGCCACATATCCATGTGTCTGATTATAATGTGAGAGCGGCAACCACTCCATGTGTCCTGATTATAATGTAGAGCGGCAACCACATATCCATGTGTCTGATTATAATGTGGAGAAACGGCAACCACATATCCATGTGTCTGATTATAATGTGAGAGCGGCAACCACATATCCATGTGTCTGATTATAATGTGAGAGCGGCAACCACATATCCATGTGTCTGATTATAATGTGAGCAACCACATATCCATGTGTCTGATTATAATGTAGAGAGCAGCAACCACATATCCATGTGTCTGATTATAATGTGAGAGCAGCAACCACATATCCACATGTCTGATTATAATGTGAGAGCAGCAACCACATATCCATGTGTCTGATTATAATGTGAGAGCAGCAACCATATCCATGTGTCTGATTATAATGTGAGAGCAGCAACCACATATCCATGTGTCTGATTATAATGTGAGGCTTAACAACCACATATCCATGTGTCTGATTATAATGTGAGAGCAGCAACCACATATCCATGTGTCTGATTATAATGTGGAAAGCAGCAACCACATATCCATGTGTCTGATTATAATGTGAGAGCAGCAACCACATATCCACTTGTGTCTTATTATAATATTAGGAAACAGCAACCATATCCATGTGTCTGATTATAATGTAAAGAGCAGCAACCACATATCCATGTGTCTGATTATAATGTGAGAGCGGCAACCACATATCCATGTGTCTGATTATAATGTGAGAGCGGCAACCACATATCCATGTGTCTGATTATAATGTGAGAGCGGCAACCACATATCCATGTGTCTGATTATAATGTGGAAACATACATATCCATGTGTCTGATTATAAATGTGAGAGCAGCAACCACATATCCATGTGTCTGATTATAATGTAGAGCAGCAACCACATATCCATGTGTCTTATTATAATGTGAGGAAACAGCAACCACATATCCATGTGTCTGATTATAATGTGAGAGCAACAACCACATATCCATGTGTCTGATTATAATGTGAGAGCAGCAACCACATATCCATGTGTCTGATTATAATGTGAGAGCAGCAACCACATATCCATGTGTCTGATTATAATGTGAGAGCAGCAACCACATATCCATGTGTCTTATTATAATGTAGGCAACAACCACATATCCATGTGTCTGATTATAATGTGAGAGCAGCAGCCACATATCTGTGTGTCTGATTATAATGTGAGCAGCAACCACATATCCATGTGTCTGATTATAATGTGAAATGACATACATATCCATGTGTGTCTGATTATAATGTGAAGCGGCAACCACATATCCATGTGTCTGATTATAATGTGAGAGCAACAACCACATATCCATGTGTCTGATTATAATGTGAAGCAGCAACCACATATCCATGTGTCTGATTATAATGTGACAGCAACCACATATCCATGTGTCTGATTATAATGTAAGGAGCGGCAACCACATATCCATGTGTGTCTTATTATAATGTAGAAGCAGCAACCACATATCCATGTGTCTGATTATAATGTGGGAAGCAGCAACCACATATCCATGTGTCTGATTATATTAATGTGAGAACGGCAACCACATATCCATGTGTCTGATTATAATGTGAGAGCAGCAACCACATATCCATGTGTCTGATTATAATGTGAGAGCAGCAACCACATATCCATGTGTCTGATTATAATGTGAGAGCAGCAACCACATATCCATGTGTCTGATTATAATGTGTAAGAAACCCCAGCAACCACATATCCATGTGTCTGATTATAATGTGAGAGCGGCAACCACATATCCATGTGTCTTATTATAATGTGAGAGCGGCAACCACATGTATGTGTCTGAATTATAATGTGAGAGCGGCAACCACATATCCATGTGTCTGATTATAATGTGAGAAGCGGCAACCACATATCCATGTGTCTGATTATAATGTGAGAGCAGCAACCATATCCATGTGTCTGATTATAATGTGAGAGCAGCAACCACATATCCATGTGTCTGATTATAATGTGAGAGCAGCAACTTTTATCCATGTGTCTGATTGTCTTGAGCATAACCACATATCCATGTGTCTGATTATAATGTGAGAGCAGCATAGCCACATATCCATGTGTCTTATTATAATGTGAGAGCAGCAACCACATATCCATGTATCTGATTATAATGTGAGAGCAGCAACCACATATCCATGTGTCTGATTATAATGTGAGAGCAGCAACCACATATCCATGTGTCTGATTATAATGTGAGAGCAGCAACCACATATCCATGTGTCTGATTATAATGTGAGCAACAACCACATATCCATGTGTCTGATTATAATGTGAGCATGACATATCCATGTGTCTGATTATAATGTAAGGAGCGGCAACCACATATCCATGTGTCTTATTATAATGTGAAGAGAGCGGCAACCACATATCCATGTGTCTGATTATAATGTGAGAGCGGCAACCATATCCATGTGTCTGATTATAATGTGAGAGCAGCAACCACATATCCATGTGTCTGATTATAATGTAAGGAAGCGGCAACCACATATCCATGTGTCTGATTATAATGTGAGAGCGGCAACCACATATCCATGTGTCTGATTATAATGTGAGAGCGGCAACCACATATCCATGTGTCTGATTATAGCTGTAGAGCGGCAACCACATATCCATGTGTCTTATTATAATGTGAGAGCGGCAACCACATATCCATGTGTCTGATTATAATGTGGACGGCAACCACATATCCATGTGTCTTATTATAATGTGAGAGCAGCAACCACATATCCATGTGTCTGATTATAATGTGAGCGGCAACCACATATCCATGTGTCTTATTATAATGTGAGAGCGGCAACCACATATCCATGTGTCTGATTATAATGTGAGCGGCAACTTTATATCCATGTGTCTGATTATAATGTTAGGAGGCGGCAACCACATATCCATGTGTCTTATTATAATGTGAGAGCGGCAACCACATATACATGTGTCTGATTATAATGTAGGGCAAGCAACCACATATCCATGTGTCTGATTATAATGGCGAGCAGCAACCACATGTCAACGTGTCTGATTATAATGTGAGCGGCAACCACACTGTGTCATGTGTCTGATTATAATGTAGAGCAGCAACCACATATCCATGTGTCTGATTATAATGTGAGAGCGGCAACCACACTTGCCATGTGTCTGATTATAATGTGAGAGCAGCAACCACATATCAACGTGTCTTATTATAAATATGAGAGCAGCAACCACATATCCATGTGTCTGATTATAATGTGAGAGCAGCAACCACATATCCATGTGTCTGATTATATTGAGGCAGCAACCCGCCTCATGTGTCTGATTATAATGTGAGAGCGGCAACCACATATCCATGTGTCTTATTATAATGTGAGAGCAGCAACCACATATCCATGTGTCTGATTATAATGTGAGAGCAGCAACTTTGTATCCATGTGTCTGATTATAATGTGAAGGCAACCATATCCATGTGTCTGATTATAATGTGAGAGCAGCAACCACATATCCATGTGTCTGATTATAATGTGAGAGGCAGCAACCACATATCCATGTGTCTGATTATGGCCTGAGAGCAGCAACCACATATCCATGTGTCTGATTATAATGTGAGAGCGGCAACCACATATCCATGTATCCAATTATAATGTGAGAGCAGCAACCACATATCCATGTGTCTTATTATAATGTGGGAAACAGCAACCACATATCCATGTGTCTGATTATAATGTAGGAGAGCAGCAACCACATATCCATGTGTCCAGTTATAATGTGAGGACGGCAACCACATATCCATGTGTCTGATTATAATGTTGAGGCAGCAGCCTTTATCCATGTGTCTTAGTATAATGTGAGAGCAGCAACCATATGCATGTGTCTGATTATATTTTAAGGAAACATAACCACATATCCATGTGTCTGATTATAATGTGAGCAGCAACCACATATCCACATGTGTCTGATTATAATGTGAGAGCAGCAACCACATATCCATGTGTCTACAGTTATAAATATGAGAGCTGACAACCACATATCCATGTGTCTGATTATAATAATGTGAGCGAACGCCATATCCATGTGTCTTATTATAATGTGAAATAGCAACCACATATCCATGTACATCTGATTATAATGTGAGAGCAGCAACCACATATCCATATGCCAATATAATCATGTGAGCAGCAACCATATCCATGTGTCTGATTATAATGTGAGAGCAGCAACCACATGTCCATGTGTCTGGAACATAATGTGACAGCAACCACATATCCATGTAATACAGTTATAATGGAAGCAGCAACCACACATATCCATGTGTCTGATTATAATGTGAGAGCAGCAGCCACATATCCATGTGTCTGATTATAATGTGAGAGCAGCAACCACATATCCATATGTCTGATTATAATGTGAGAGCAAACACATATCCATGTGTCTTATTATAATGTTGAGCACTTATTACATATCCATGTGTCTGATTATAATGTAGAGAGCAGCAACCACATATCAACGTAAGTTATAATGTGAGAGCAACCACATATCCATGTGTCTGATTATAATGTGAGCAACAAACACATATCCATATGTGTATAATGTAGGCCTTGACACACATATCCATGTGTCTTATTATAATGTGAGCAGCAACCACATATCCATGTGTCTGATTATAATGTGAGAGCAGCAACCACATATCCATGTGTCTAGGTATAATGTAAGAGCAGCAACCACATATCCATGTGTCTGATTATAATGTGAGAGCAGCAACCACATATCCATGTGTCTGATTATAATGTGAGAGCAGCAACCACATATCCATGTGTCTGATTATAATGTGAGCAGCTTAACCACATATCCATGTATCTAGAATTATAATGTGAGAGCAGCAACCACATATCCATGTGTGTATTGTGCAATATAAAACAGCACTTCACATATCCATGTGTCAGTACAATACCGAGCAGCAACCACATATCCATGTGTCTTATTATAAATATGAGCAACATACATATCCATGTGTCTTATTATAATGTGAGAACTTCAACAACCACATATCCATATGTGTCTGATTATAATGTGAGAGCAGCAACCACATATCCATGTGTCTGATTATAATGTGAAACAACAACCACATATCCGTGTGTCTTATTATAATGTAGGAAACTGACAGCCACATATGCATGTGTCTGATTATAATGTGGGCAACAGCCACATATCCATGTGTGCTAGGTATAATGTGAGCAGCAACCACATATCCATGTATGTAATTATAATGTGAGAGCAGCAACCACACATATCCATGTGTCTTATTATAATGTGAGCAGCAACCACATATCCATGTGTCCCAATATATAAATGTGAGCAGCAACCACATATCCATGTGTCTGATTATAATGTGAAACTGACAACCACATATCCATGTGTCTTATTATAATGTGAGAGCAGCATACATATCCATGTGTCTACAGTGCATAATGTGAGGGCTTAGCAACCACATATCCATGTGTCTTATTATAATATTAAAGGCAACATACATATCCATGTGTCTTATTATAATAATGTGAAGCAGCAACCACATATCCATGTGTCTGATTATAATATGGGAAACACTTAACACATATCCATGTGTCAGATTATATTCATGAAACATGCATACATATCCATGTGTCTTATTATAATGTGGTAGCAACCACATATCCATGTGTCTGATTATAATATGAGAGCAGCAACCACATATCCATGTGTCTTATTATAATGTGAGAGCAGCAACCACATATGTATGTAATATAATGTGAGAGCAGCAACCACATATCCATGTGTCTGATTATAATGTGAGAGCAACCATATCATGTGTCTGATTATAATGTGAAAACATACATATCCATTGTCCTTATTATAATGTATGAGCAACAACCACATATCCATGTGTCTGATTATAATGTGAGAACAGCAACCACATATCCATGTGTCTGATTATAATGTGAGAGCAGCAACCACATATCCATGTGTCTGATTATAATAATGTAGGAGCAGCAACCACATATCATGTGTCTGATTATAATGTGAGCAACAACCACATATCCATGTGTCTGATTATAATGTGAGAGCAGCAACCACACATATCCATGTGTCTTATTATAATGTGAGAGCAGCAACCACATATCCATGTGTCTTATTATAATGTGAGAGCAGCAACCACATATCCATGTGTCTGATTATAATGTGAGAGCAGCAAGCACATATCCATGTGTCTGATTATAATGTGAGAGCAGCAACCACATATCCATGTGTCTGATTATAATATGAGGAAACCCAGCAACCTTATCCATGTGTCTGATTATAATGTGAAGGCAACAACCACATGTCAACGCATCTGATTATAATGTGAGAGCAGCAACCACATATCCATGTGTCTTATTATAATGTGAGAGCAACAACCACATATCCATGTGTCTTATTATAATGTGAGAGCAGCAACCACATATCCATGTGTCTGATTATAATGTGAGAGCAGCAACCACATATCCATGTGTCTGATTATAATGTGAGAGCAGCAACCACATATCCATGTGTCTTATTATAATGTGAAGGCAGCAACCATATCCATGTGTCTGATTATAATGTGAGAGCAGCAACCACATATCCATGTGTCTGATTATATAATGTGAGAGCAACAACCACATATCCATGTGTCTGAATTATAATGTGTGAAACCAACAGCCACATATCCATGTGTCTGATTATAATGTAGGAAGCAGCAACCACATATCCATGTGTCTGATTATAATGTGAGGCTTAGTAGCCGCCTTGTGTGTCCCAGTTATAATGTGGGAGGCAGCAACCACATATCCATGTGTCTGATTATAATGTGAGAGCAGCAACCACATATCCATGTGTCTGATTATAATGTGGGAGGCAGCAACCACATATCCATGTGTCTGATTATAATGTGAGAGCAGCAACCACATATCCATGTCTGATTATAATGTGGACGGCAACCCACATATCCATGTGTCTTATTATAATGTGAGACGGCAACCACATATCCATGTGTCTTATTATAATGTGAGAGCAGCAACCACATATCCATGTGTCTGATTATAATGTAGAGAGCAGCAACCACATATCCATGTGTCTTATTATAATGTGAGAGCAGCAACCACATATCCATGTGTCTGATTATAATGTGAGAGCAGCAACCACATATCCATGTGTCTTATTATAATGTGAGAGCAATAACCACATATCCATGTCTTATTATAATAATGTGAGAGCAGCAACCACATATCCATGTGTCTGATTATAGTATGAGAGCAGCAACCACATATCCATGTGTCTTATTATAATGTGAGAGCAGCAACCACATATCATGTGTCTGATTATAATGTGAGGCAACCTTCACATATCCATGTGTCTTATTATAATGTGAGAGCAGCAACCACACATATCCATGTGTCTGATTATAATGTGAGAGCGGCAGCATATCCATGTGTCTGATTATAATGTGAGAGCAGCAACCACATATCCATGTGTCTGATTATAATGTGAGAGCAGCAACCACATATATGTGTCTGATTATAATGCAGACGGCAACCACATATCCATGTGTCTGATTATAATGTGAAACTGGCAACCATATCCATGTGTCTTATTATAATGTGAGGGCAGCAACCATATCATGTGTCTGATTATCGTGTGAAACAGCAACCACATATCCATGTCTTATTATAATGTGAGCAACAACCACATATCCATGTGTCTGATTATAATAATGTGGGAAACAGCATACATATCCATGTGTCTGATTATAATGTGAAGCAGCAACCACATATCCATGTGTCTTATTATAATGTATGAGCAGCAGCTTCACATATCCATGTGTCTGATTATAATGTGAGCAACAACCACACTTATCCATGTATTGATTCCTAATGTGAGAGCAGCAACCACATATCCATGTGTCTGATTATAATGTGGACGGCAACCATATCCATGTGTCTGATTATAATGTGAGAAACGCTTAACCACATATCCATGTGTCTGATTATAATGTGGAAAGCAGCAACCACATATGCATGTGTCTTATTATAATAGCAAGAGCAGCAACCACATAACTCCATGTGTCTGATTATAATGTGAGCAGCAACCACATATCCATGTGTCTTATTATAATGTGAGAGCAGCAACCACATATCCATGTGTCTGATTATAATGTGAGAGCAGCAACCACATATCCATGTGTCTGATTATAATGTGAGAGCAGCAACCACATATCCATGTGTCTGATTATAATGTAGGAGAAGCGGCAACCACATATCCATGTGTCTGATTATAATGTGAGGACGACAACCACATATCCATGTGTCTGATTATAATGTGAGGCTGACAACCACATATCCATGTGTCTTATTATAATATGAGAGGCAACAACCACATATCCATCGCTGATTATAATATTGAGAGCAGCAACCACATATCCATGTGTCTTATTATAATGTGAAACAGCAACCACATATCCATGTGTCTGATTATAATGTGAGAGCAGCAACCACATATCCATGTGTCTGATTATAATGTAGAGAGCAGCAACCACATATCCATGTGTCTGAGATTATAATGTAGGAGAGCAGCAACCACATATCCATGTGTCTGATTATAATGTGAGAGCAGCAACCACATATCCATGTGTCTGATTATAATGTGGGAAACAGCAACCACATATCCATGTGTCTGATTATAATGTGAGAGCAGCAACCACATATCCATGTATATTATAATGTGAGAGCAGCAACCACATATCCATGTGTCTGATTATAATGTAGGAGGCAACAGCCACATATCCATGTGTCTGATTAATGTGAGCAGCAGCCACATATCCATGTGTCTGATTATAATGTGAGAGCAGCAACCACATATCCATGTGTCCTGATTATAATAATGTGAGAGCAGCAACCACATATCCATGTGTCTTATTATAATGTGAGAGCAGCAACCACATATCATGTGTCTGATTATAATGGCAGGCAGCAACCACATATCCATGTGTCTTTATTATAATGTGAGAGCAGCAACCACATATCCATATGTGTCTGATTATAATGTGGGAAACCTTAACCACATATCCATGTGTCTTATTATAATGTGAGAGCAGCAACCACATATCCATGTGTCTTATTATAATGTGAAACTGTAGCCACATATCATGTGTCTGATTATAATGTGAGAGCAGCAACCACATATCCATGTGTCTTATTATAAATGTGAGAGCATGTAACCACATATCCCTGTGTCTGATTATAATGTGAGAACATGCAACTACCATATCATAGTATCTTATTATATTATGAGAGCAGCAACCACATGTCCATGTGTCTGATTATAATGTGGAAGCAGCAACCACATATCCATGTGTCTTATTATAATGTGAAACGCTTAACCACATATCCATGTGTCTTATTATAATGTGAAGCAGCAACCACATATCCATGTGTCTGATTATAATGTGAGAGCAGCAACCACATATCCATGTGTCTGATTATAATGTAGGAAGCAGCAACCACATATCCATGTGTCTGATTATAATGTGGAAACTGACAACCACATATCCATGTGTCTTATTATAATGGTAAGGCAACCAACCACATATCCATGTGTCTGATTATAATGTGAGAGCAACAACCACATATCCATGTGTCTGATTATAATAGCAGAGCAACATACATATCCATGTGTCTGATTATAATGTAGGAAACTGACAACCACATATCCATGTGTCTGATTATAATGTGAGCAGCAACCACATATCCATGTGTCTGATTATAATGTGAGCAGCAACCACATATCCATGTGTCTGATTATAATGTGAGAGCAGCAACCACATATCCATGTGTCTTATTATAATGTGAGAGCAGCAACCACATATCCATGTGTCTGATTATAATGTGAAGGCAGCAACCACATATCCATGTGTCTGATTATAATGTGAGAGCAGCTAACCACATATCCATGTGTCTGATTATAATAATGTGAGAGCAGCAACCACATATCCATGTGTCTGATTATAATGTGAGAGCAACAACCACATATCCATGTGTCTTATTATATTAACGAAACCCAGCAGCCACATATCCATGTGTCTGATTATAATGTGAGAGCAGCAACCACATATCCATGTGTCTTATTATAATGTGAGAGCAGCAACCACATATCCATGTGTCTGATTGTAATGTGAGAGGCAGCAACCACATATCCATGTGTCTGATTATAATGTGAGAGCAGCAACCACATATCCACATGTGTCTTATTATAATGCTGAGAGCAGCAACCACATATCCATGTGTCTGATTATAATGTGAAGAGCAACAACCACATATCCATGTGTCTTATTATAATGTGAGAGCAGCAACCACATATCCATGTGTCTGATTATAATATGTGGAGCAGCAGCAACCACATAGCTTGTGTCTTATTATAATGTTTGGTGAAACACATATCCATATGATCTGATTAACAATATGGAGCATGACACATGTCATGAGGTCTTATTGTAATGTGAGGCATTATTACATATATGTGTCTTATTATAATGTGAGAGCAGCAACCACATATCCATATGCAGTTATAATATGTGGAAACAGCAACCACATATCCATGTGTCTGAATTATAATGTGAGAGCAGCAGCCACATATCCATGTGTCTGATTATAATGTGAGAGCAGCAACACATATCCATGTGTCTGATTATAATGTAGGAAACAGCAACCACATATCCATGTGTCTGATTATAATGTGAGAGCAGCAGCCACATATCCATGTGTCTGATTATAATGTGAGAGCAGCAACCACATATCCATGTGTCTGATTATAATGTGAGAGCAGCAACCACATATCCATGTGTCTGATTATAATGTGAGAGCAGCAACCACATATCCATGTGTCTGATTATAATGTGAGAGCAGCAACCACATATCCATGTGTCTGATTATAATGTGAAACGCATGCACATATCCATGTGTCTGATTATAATGTGAGAGCAGCAACCACATATCCATGTGTCTGATTATAATGTGAGAGCAGCAACCACATATCCATGTGTCTTATTATAATGTGGGAAATAACCTTAACCACATATCCATGTGTCTGATTATAATGTGAGAGCAGCAACCACATATCCATGTGTCTTATTATAATGTAGAGAGCAACAACCACATATCCATGTGTCTTATTATAATGTGGTAGCAACCACATATCCATGTGTCTGATTATAATGTGAGAGCAACCACATATCCATGTGTCTTATTATAATGTAGGGAAACGTAGCCACATATCCATGTGTCTGATTATAATGTAGGAAGCAGCAACCACATATCCATGTGTATTATAATGTGAGAGCAGCAACCACATATCCATGTGTCTGATTATAATGTGAGAGCAGCAACCACATATCCATGTGTCTGATTATAATGTGAGAGCAGCAACCACATATCCATGTGTCTTATTATAATGTGAACGCAACCACATATCCATGTGTCTGATTATAATGTGGAAAAGCGACAACCACATATCCATGTGTCTTATTATAATGTGAAACACTTAACCACATATCCATGTGTCTGATTATAATGTGAGAGCAGCAACCACATATCCATGTGTCTGATTATAATGTGAGAGCAACAGCCACATATCCATGTGTCTGATTATAATGTAGGAGGCAACAGCCATATCCATGTGTCTGATTATAATGTGAGCAGCAACCACATATCCATGTGTCTGAATATAATGTGAGAGCAGCAACCACATATCCATGTGTCTTATTATAATGTGAGAGCAGCAACCACATATCCATGTGTCTGATTATAATGTGAGAGCAGCAACCACATATCCATGTGTCTTATTATAATGTAAAGGCAACAACCACATATCCATGTGTCTTATTATAATAATGTGAGAGCAGCAATACATATCCATGTGTCTGATTATAATGTGAGAGCAGCAACCACATATCCATGTGTCTGATTATAATGTGAGAGCAGCAGCCATATCCATGTGTCTGATTATAATGTAGAAGGCAACAGCCACATATCCATGTGTCTGATTATAATGTGAGAGCAGCAACCACATATCCATGTGTCTGATTATAATGTGAGAGCAGCAACCACATATCCATGTGTCTGATTATATTACGAGCAGCAACCACATATCCATATGTCTTATTATAATATGAGAGCAGCAACCACATATCCATGTGTCTGATTATAATGTGAGAGCAGCAACCACATATCCATGTGTCTTATTATAATGTGAACGCGCAACCACATATCCATGTGTCTGATTATAATGTGAGAGCAACAACCACATATCCATGTGTCTGATTATAATGTGAGAGCAGCAACCACATATCCATGTGTCTTATTATAATGTGAGAGCAACAACCACATATCCATGTGTCTTATTATAATGTGAGAGCAGCAGCCACATATCCATGTGTCTGATTATAATGTGAGCAGCAACCACATATCCATGTGTCTGATTATAATGTGAGAGCAGCAACCACATATCCATGTGTCTGGTTATAATGTGAGAGCAGCAACCACGCATATCCATGTGTCCACAGTTATAATGTGGAGGCAACCTTCACATATCCATGTGTCAGTTATAATGTGAGAGCAGCAACCACATATCCATGTGTCTGATTATAATGTGAGAGCAGCAACCACATATCCGCTGTGTCTGATTATAATGTGAGAGCAGCAACCACATATCCATGTGTCTGATTATAATGTGAGGGCAGCAACCACATATCCATGTGTCTGATTATAATGTGAGAGCAACAGCCATATCCATGTGTCTGATTATAATGTGAGAGCAGCAACCACATCACATGTGTCTGATTATAATGTGAGGCAGCAACCACATATCCATGTGTCTGATTATAATGTGAGAGCAGCAACCACATATCCATGTGTCTTATTATAATGTAGAGCAGCAACCACATATCCATGTGTCTGATTATAATGTGAGAGCAACAGCCATATCCATGTGTCTTATTATAATGTGAGAGCAGCAACCACATATCCATGTGTCTTATTATAATGTGAGAAACACTTATACATATCCATGTGTCTGATTATAATGTGAGAGCAGCAACCACATATCCATGTGTCTTATTACATAATGTGAGAGCAGCAACCACATATCCATGTGTCTGATTATAATGAGAGCAGCAACCACATATCCATGTGTCTTGTTATAATGTGAAACGTAACCACATATCCATGTGTCTGATTATAATGTGAGCAGCAACCACATATCCATGTGTCTGATTATAATGTGAGCAGCAACCACATATCCATGTGTCTTATTATAATGTGAGAGCAGCAACCACATATCCATGTGTCTGATTATAATGTAGAGCAGCAACACATATCCATGTGTCTTATTATAATGTGAGCAACAACCACATATCCATGTGTCTGATTATAATGTGAGAGCAGCAGCCACATATCCATGTGTCTGATTATAATGTGAGAGCAGCAACCACATATCCATGTGTCGTTATAATGTGAGCTTAGCAACCACATATCCATGTGTCTGATTATAATGTAGAAATGCAACAACCACATATCCATGTGTCTGATTATAATGTGAGAGCAGCAACCACATATCCATGTGTCTTATTATAATGTGAGAGCAGCAACCACATATCCATGTGTCTGATTATAATGCTGAGAGCAGCAACCACATATCCATGTGTCTTATTATAATGTAAGAGCAGCAACCACATATCCATGTGTCTGATTATAATGTGAAGCAGCAACCACATATGCATGTTGATTATAATGAGAGCAGCAACCACATATCCATGTGTCTGATTATAATGTGGACGGCAACCACATATCCATGTGTCTGATTATAGTAACGAGAGCAGCAGCCACATATCCATGTGTCTTATTGTAATATGAGCAACAACCACATGTCCATGTGTCTGATTATAATGTGAAGGCAGCAACCACATATCCATGTGTCTTATTATAATGTGAGAGCAGCAACCACATATCCATGTGTCTGATTATAATAATGAGAGCAGCAACCACATATCCATGTGTCTTATTATAATGTGAGAGCAGCAACCACATATCCATGTGCGATTATAATGTGAGAGCAACTTACTATCCATATGTCTTATTATAATGTGGGCTTAGCAACCACATATCCATGTGTCTTATTATAATGAGAGCAGCAACCACATATCCATGTGTCTGATTATAATGTGAGAAGCAACAACCACATATCCATGTGTCTTATTATAATGTAGAGAGCAGCAACCACATGTCCATGTGTCTGATTATAATGTGAGAGCAGCAACCACATATCCATGTGTCTGATTATAATGTGAGCAGCAACCATATCCATGTGTCTTATTATAATGTGAGGTAACCAACCACATATCCATGTGTCTGATTATAATGTAGGAAACGGCAACCACATATCCATGTGTCTGATTATAATGAGAGCAGCAACCACATATCCATGTGTCTGATTATAATATGAGAGCAACAGCACATATCCATGTGTCTGATTATAATGTGAGAGCAGCAACCACATATCCATGTATCTGATTATAATGTGAGAGCAGCAACCACATATCCATGTGTCTGATTATAATGTGAGCAGCAACTACATATCCATGTGTCTGATTATAATGTGAGAGCAGCAACCACATATCCATGGTTGTCTGATTAATAATGTGAGAGCGGCAACCACATATCCATGTGTCTGATTATAATGTGAGGAAAGAGCAGCAACCACATATCCATGTGTCTTATTATAATGTGAGGAGCAGCAACCACATATCCATGTGTCTTATTATAATGTGAGAGCGGCAACCACATATCCATGTGTCTGATTATAATGTGAGAGCGGCAACCACATATCCATGTGTCTGATTATAATGTGAGAGCAGCAACCACATAACC